>JAOVVB010133169.1:0-12227 GCA_028570985.1 Heterobranchus longifilis | reverse complement strand
ATTATCCTGGTCTGAATAACTTCACGATATTATCCCGATAATCAATGAAATAATACGCTTAACATGACACTAAAACACGCTGGAATCACTTTACCTTACATTTTGATTTGTTGTGACTTTTTTTCTCAAAACATTACAACTTTTTTCTTGAAACATTATGATTTTATACTCGAAACATTACGACTTTTTCTCAAAGCATTACGACTTTTTCGACTTTTTTTTTCTCCCAACATTCGGACTTTTTTCATAAAATTGGGACAAACAATTAACAAAATATGCTTAAAACTTTAAAACACACTGGAATCATTTTCTCAAAACATGACGACTTTTTTCTCATAAAATTTTGACATTTTCCCTTAATGTTATGACTTTTTTCTCAAAACATTATGATTTTTTGACTTTTTTTCAACTTTTTTCTAAGAAAACAAACGTCCTCAATTTGTGAAGATATTCACGATTATCTCGATAATGGAAATTCACCACGATCAACTTATTGTGTGTTTTTATCGCGATATACGATATAAATTGCTTACTGTCCCATCCCTGGTGCGTCAGCTACAGTATTTGTTTCCGTGACGACCTCGCAGACATTACAGCAGGACGCTCGGCTCCTCACAGTGTTTCTCTTCATATTTTAACAGATTCACCTCTTTGACATCGATGTTCCGGGGAAAATCCGTTTCCAGGAGTCAGAGACTTTGAGTCCAGGCAGCAGTCTGTCGATGTTCGACACACGTACGTGAAATCTCCCCCGACTTCTGTTCATCTCCCTGCAGCTGGACGAGCTTCACTTTAATCTGTTTTTCTCTGTAATGTCTCCGACAGCGTTCTGTAAAGTGGGCGTGGGGATTTGCTACGACATGAGGTTTGCAGAGCTCGCACAGCTCTACAGCAGGGAAGGTACGTTTCTTTTTCCTTTTTGCTCGTCGCTCAGAGGTAGTAAACTGAGGCTGTTTGATAACCAGTGAAAAAGTCCTGGCAGGGCCTTTAAAGATGTTGACGAGGTTTTTGTCCGCAGGCTGTCAGCTGCTGGTCTACCCCGGAGCCTTCAACATGACGACGGGTCCGGCTCACTGGGAGCTCCTTCAGAGGGCGAGGTCAGACACCACTTTATACTGAAGACACAGTTTACTTCAGAAAAAGATTCATTAGATCCGAGCGAAGGAAAAAGACCGTAACTTCATTTCTTTCAGTCAAAACTGACTTTTTGTCATTTTTCAAAAGGTTTTTATGCAGATAAATACACTCATTAATAAACAAAGAAATGTCATATTTCCAATATTAGGCCTATAATTAATTTAACTAAACATCAAAACAACTTCAAAGTCCTTTTTCCTTCTCCCTTTATAGGGCCAAACTTTTTCTTTAAGGGACTCCTTTTCTGTCAATTTTATGGATATTTCATATTCAACAATAATAATAACAATAACAGTGCAGAGCAACAGATAAACATACAATAAACCCAAATAATGAACGCAGGAAGTTTGTGTAAAACAAGACATTTTAGATGAATTTGAGGAGATTATTTCCTGTGAATATTACATCAGAGATGAGCCCTCCTGTTACTTTTAGGAACTTTTTATGCAGTTATCTATGTTATGTATTATTCTTTTAGTTTTTAACGATCATTCCTTCTTAATAGGCTTCTTTTTTCTTCTTTTTTTTGATATTCTGAGATATCGTCACTGTCAGGCAAAATTTCCACTAGGGACAGGGGGGGACATGTCTCCCCCACTTTTCAAAATCCAGTTTTTGTCCCCCCACTTTAAAAAAAAAAAGACTTTTTACAGTCCTAAAACTAACGTTATATTAAGAAAAAAACAGCAGCAGTATTACAAAGAAGAAAGAGACGTGCCCTTCAATATTTAAAACATTTGTTCCTCCACAATAAAAACATGAACGTAGCAGAGGCCTTTTATTTTTGATGAAATTAAAGACATTTCCATCATAAATTGATGCAGAAAAGGCAGAAATTGGTGCAGAAAAATTCACCAGAATGCAGGAAATTAAGAGTCTGACACTCAAAATCTCCTGAGGGAGACAAAACCTACACACTAGCCCGAGGTTTAAAATAAATCCATAAATAAATATAGGCTCATGTATGGAGGTTATGTTTTATTTACATGTAATTATTTTAAGATTATTTGATAAGAACCATGTACAAATAAATATATACAAAACCGTTGAAAAAAGGCTCATTTCAAAACATCTTATTGAGCGATTTACCTCAGACGTCAGTCTTTTAAATACTTTTTATTGGTTAAATATTTGTAAAACCCACAGACAGACAGACAGACGTAAAGTGTGATTCATGAAAAAAAAGACGAAATATGGAGATAAAAGGTTTCTGCAGATTACAGATTCTTGTGATAACGATGGATTATTATATGTGCTGGTTTTCACAGTGTGCTGCTGTGTAATGTGACATACGTGTGGTTGTGCGCAGGGCCGTGGATAACCAGGTGTTTGTGGCCACAGCGTCTCCTGCCAGAGATGAGTCTTCGTCATACGTGGCCTGGGGTCACAGCACCGTCGTAAACCCCTGGTACCGTAACACCCAGCAGCACGTTATGTGTCCTCTGAGCTGTCCATGTGTGTGACTGTGTGTCAGAGGGAACACCAGGTCAGAGAGAGAGAACTTGTAGTCCTGGTGGAAGAAGTATCACCTTGGACTTTGAAAAACTGGGTTTGATATTTTTCACTATTTTCTGACATTTCACAGACCAAACGATTAACTGAGAAAATAATCTGCAGATTAATTGATAATAAACGTTAGTTGCAGCCTGAAGAAGTAGAAGTACTATAAAATGGAAGTACTTAAGAAAAGTACTAGAACCTCAGAACTGTAGGAAACAGCAGTTTAGTAACTGGTGACCGGTGGTGTCTCTCCTCTGATATTAAAAGCTTTTGTTTTTTATGTGAATAATATTTCCAGCCGTTGCATTTTGCAGACGTGTGATTGTTGTTTCAGGGGAGACGTGATCTCGAAGGCGGGACCAGAGGAGGCCGTTATTTACGCCGACATCGGTGAGTGGAGGAGCGCTTTGCTTGAGAAAACAAGATTGTTTTCTCTTGATACTTCTCGTCATATTTTACTCATCTGAAGTAGTTTCTATTCAGTAGTCGTCTAGTTTTTGTCGATGAAATAAAAACTGTTTTCTGTTTATCTTGCGACGGCTCTCAGCCTCTCTCTGCGTCCTCGTGTGTTCACAGACCTGCAGTATTTAGCCGACATCCGGCAGCAGATCCCGCTCACGGCTCAGCGGCGTGACGACCTCTACGCGGTGACGTCTGTGTGCGGAGGATCCAGCTGAACGCCGCCGCCGCCAGAAAGACGGAGCGAAGGTACCGACGCAAACTATACAGCAGATCTCTGCCGCAAACACGCTGCGTCTTCTTCTTCTCCCTCTGAAGCACCAGACTTTATCGACTTTATCGACTTTAACCGACTTTAATCGATTAAATCGATGAAATCGTGGAAACGAGAGCTGCAGCTGGGATGGTGATGTCACTTCTTCAGGATGGAACTGCGGTTTTGTTTTCTGTGATGCTGAAATTAGAATTTGGTTCAATAGAAGATTGAGACAATTTTGTTAAGCAGTTAATTGTCTGAATCAATTGTCAAGTATAATAAACATTTACTGGTTAGAGCGTCTGTCATGTGACGATCTGCAGCCTTTAATCTTTTTCATGTTATTGGATATTAAATCTTGTCACGATTATCCTGGTCAAAATAATTTAAATTATATAATCATTTATATTATCCCGATAATCATTGAAATGTGCTTAAAACGGCACCAAAACACACTGGGATCACTTTACTTTACGTTTTGCTTTGTTGTGACTTTTTTCTCTCGAAACATTACAACTTTTTCCTCATAAAATTGAAACTTTTTTCTTGAAACATTACGACTTTTTTCTCATAAAACATTTTTTTCCAGAAACAAATATTTTTATTGCACCACATAATAAACTGCAGTCAATCTGTGAGGATATTCACGATTATCCCCATAATGGAAATTCACCACAATCAACTTATTGTGAGTGTTTTTTTTATTATTGTGATCTACAATAAAAATCGATGATCGTCCCTCATGAAAAAAACATGAACAGATGTTGTGTATAAATGTATAAAACAGATGCAGGTGTGTGTTTTATCTTTATTAAATCTTTATTAAAGCTTGAAACATCACAACAGAAAACAGAAGGAGGTTAATTTTTACTAACACTGATATTTACATTGTTTAAAAACTCGTATTGAATTGTTGAAGTGGTGAACAAACCCAGCAGTCACAACAAATACATATTTACAAATCAGTGCTCGGCTCATAAAAGTGACAGTTATGAAGGATTTGTTTTACACGTCCGTCTCCTTCCTCAGCTTCACCTCCTCCTCCTGCTCCTCCTCCACCACCTCCTCCGGACGTCGCCTTTTGTATCCTGATGACAACAAACGTTTATTTCAGTATTTCAGTATTTCACAAAAGCACATAACACACACGAGTTGTTCCACCGCTGCAGAACGAACACAGCTGTGAGTTTAGGAAACATTTCTTTGCCATTTTATTCATAAAAGTTGGTTTCTGCACTGAATAAAACAACCGTGTGATAAAACTCACTTAGATCGGTTAATAAACGTCAAAAATGTTCAACTAAAAGAGTTTTAAAGGGACAGTTCACCCCAAAATACATAAGAAGTACTCAGATCCTTTACTTAAGTAAAAGTAGAAATACCAGTGTCTAAAAATACTCCATTACAAGTAAAAGTCCTGAATTCAAAATGTTACTTAAGTAAAATCACACAAGTATTATCAGCAAAATGTATTTAAAGTATCAAAAGTAAAAGTATGAATTAGGTAGAATGGCTCTTTTCAAAGTGTTGTATTATTACAGAATATTATATTCTTCTGTTATTATCACTAACAAATGCATGTAAGAGCATTTTAATGTTGTAGTTTGTCGATGTGGAGCCAATTTGAGATACTTCATATACTCCTGGGTAGATTATTAGTATAGTACTGCAGTAGTACTGCATTATGTCAGATGGTTTTTTCATGTGAAAAGTAATTAATGTCAAATAAATGTAGTTGAGTAAAAAAGTACAATGTTTCAATGAACAATGTTGAGTAGAAGTAGAAAGTAGCATAAAATGGAAATACTCAAGTAAAGTACAAGTATGTCAAAATTGTACTTAAGTACAGTTCTTGAGTAAATATACTTTGTTACATTACATCACTGCAGGTAAAAGGAAAAATATGAATTTCTGATTATGGGATTTTTGAACTCAGGGACACTGGAAGTACTGAGACTGTAACTGCACGGCAAAAAAGTTGCAAATCAATAAAGAAACGTGTTTTTTCTTTGTGTAATCAGTCGTATGAAACATGGTTGTTCATTAGCCAACTTTGGATCTATAATATCCTCTAAACTTTATAATACTGTATAACATATTCTCATGAATATCTTACGAAACATGAGACCGGTGTTTGTGTCCCATTTGAAACCAAAAGTCAACGTTGTTATTTTAAGTTAATCTGTAAATTAACTTGAGTACAGAAATGTTTTCACGTCCTACGTCACCATATATAACTGCGTCCAGGAGTTATGTATGGTGACGTAGTTATTTTAACACAAACCCTGTTGTTTTTTTACCTAAATGTACCAAGTAGTTTTGTTGCCTAAACCTAAAAAAGTAGTCCCGTTTCACAACGTAAAACAGCCATCGTGGGACCGTTTCAAACGTTAAATAGAGCGCTCATATTTCATAAATATCATACAAACCTGGCTGAATATGCAGCATGTTGGTGTTCAGGTTTGCTGTCTGTTGTAAAACTTTCTAAAACTGATGTCAAAATGTTGTCGGCCTTTCAAGCTCACACAGAAACCATGAACTGCTGCGCAGCAGACGTCATTATACAGACTTCTCTCTCAACTCTGACTGACTTCCAGCGTCCCTGGACGAACTGTCCCTTTAAATCGCTTGAAAAATCGACGGCTTTCAGGTAGAAACGTCAGCAGCAGATACCTACCTCTGTTAGATTGCTGTTTTTGGAACTCTTTCTTCTTCTTCTTACTCATCCTGTCCAGGTGAATCTGATAGGCGACTCCTGCCAACACCATGACGCCGACCACCACACACAGAGCCGTGCTGAAGATCCACATGGCCTCCGACGCTCGGCCCCCCACCGGGCTGCCCTTCACCCCGTCTGAGAAAAGAACCACAGATTACTGAACAACCCGATCGCACAGAAATGCATGACATGACCGCGACCTCTTGTGTTAATATTACGTGATGCCAACACAACAAAATAACATCTACATTTCCGTGAGTTTTGTCGTACATGTCGGTAGGGTTCGAAAAACAATCATGGTTTGGATTAAATTCCACATCTACATTTCCGTGAGTTTCATTAGGTTTAGGCACAGAAAAAAACATCTGCATTTCCATTAGTTTAATTAGTTTAGGCACAGAAAAAAACATCTGCATTTCCGTGAGTTTCATTAGTTTTAGGCACAGAAAAAAACATCTGCATTTCCGTGAGTTTCATTAGTTTAGGCACAGAAAAAAACATCTGCATTTCTGTGAGTTTCATTAGTTTAGGCACAGAAAAAACATCTATATTTCCGTGAGTTTCGTTAGTTTAGGCACAGAAAAAAACTTCTACATTTCCATGAGTAGCGGAAACACATCTGTAGGTTTAGAGATAAACCTTTTTGTTAGGATTAAATACCACAGCTACATTTTCGTGAGTTTCAGTAGGTGTAGATGTGTTGTGTTGACACCACGTAACTGTAACACAATATGTGACCTCACCACGTAATTCTGTGTTAAGAGGTCGTGGTCATTTCACGTATTTCTGAGAGTTCACACTGTAACTTGAAAGAGCAGCGAGCGATCACTCACAGTTTGTGGATGTCAGGGTTTCGTTCATGGACGGGTTGTCTACGGTGCACGAGACGCTGCCGTCTTTGGAAATTGTGACCGTCAGGTAGCTGGTGACGTTGTACAGGAGGGTGTCTGGGAGCGGAGCCGCCAGGGTCGTCACCGAGCCTTCGGGCGGCTGCTCGGTGTTGTTGATGAGCCAGTAAACTGCAGGTTCAGGGAAACCTCCGCTGGCGTGACACGAGAAGACCGTCTCCTCTCCCGGCGCGGCCTCCTCCCTCCGCAGCAGCGGGAAGCTGAAACTGGCTGCAAGTCAAAGACACGGTGCGTACAAAGTCTTCAAAAGTTTGGAAAAATACTTCATTTTAGCAGTTATATTTTCAAGGTGAGGAATATGCTTGGATTTGAATATACTTCTTGAGAAATGCTTGATTTTCAACACAATCTGGTGCTTCATCCACACGATCACTCCTGTAAACTAAATATCTTTTAAAGGTCCCATATTATGCTCATTTTCAAATTCACATTTGTATTTATTTTTATTTTTCTACTTGACCATGCTTTAAAGGTCCGGTGTGTAGTATTTAGCTGCCTGACTTGGAATGTAATATAATATTCATTAGTATTTTTTAATTAGTATATAATCCCATCAAATATATATATATCGAGATATCCTGATACACAATTACGTCGTCTAAATTGATAATAACAAGCACATGCTAACTCAAAGTTCTCAGAAAATCTGATTTGAAATATTGGAATATCATTTGAAGATTGCGGTTTTGTTTTTTACATGACACTTTTTGTGTGCATGTATGTAAACAGTCAGTGTATAGCTGGATTTTTTTTTTTCTCTCTTGAAACTTAAGTCCATTTTGCACTAAAGTTCTTAATAAATTGAGAAAATACTCCGTACTTTTCATTTGTCAAGTATTTAATTCACAGGAGTATACAAAAATAGGCTTTACCTTGTGGTTATTTCATATTTATTTCTGAAACTACCAGGAAACATGCTATATCGTGATATATATCGCTATTGAGAAATTAAATGACCTATATATAGGTCATATAATAGAAGATTTTGGCCCTATGGTCCAGCTATATTTAGATAACTTGAAAGTGCTTGAATTTGAAGCCGTACGAGCCCTGCAGACAGTCGTTAGTTCTTCTGATGACTTGCTGTGTGGCGGCACTGACCTGCTGTCCTGAGGCACACGCTGCACAGCTCTGTGCTTTGATTCTCCCCTGAAATAACGAACAGACTGTAATGCGTGTCGTTCTCCGTCGGATCGATGGTGGGCAGCACCAGAGAGACGTCTCCTGTCAGCGCGGCGTCCTCTGGCGTCGTGGCCCTGTTGATGCTCCATTCCTCCACGTCTCCGTCCTCATTCCACGCGGCTCTGAGCACCACTTCTTCACCTTGCCTCCACTCGATGGAAAAATTCACAAAGGTTAATAACTGGGGGTAAACGCAGGGCAGTGAGACTGGCTGTCCGATTATGCCGAGGACGCACTCTTCTTCTGTGGAGACAGAAGTGAAACAATCATCAGTGAGTCTCAGTAACACTTTATATTAAAGTCCTCGTAATAAGCGTTAGTTAATAGGTAATAAGGGCCTCATAAGTCCTTATAAAATGCTTATTAACATTAGTATGTGTTAATAAGACTATATAATTGTTAATAATATCATAAACACGTAAGTTATAATATAAATAAACATGTTTAGCATGCTATTATTAACACTTATATAGTCTTATTAACATATAATAATCTACAAGGACCTTAAAGGGATAGTTCAGATTTTTTGAAGTGGGTTACTTATCCACAGTCAGTGTATTATCTACAGTAGAAGGCGGTGTGCACACCCGCAGTTTGGAGAAACAAACAGGAGTCCGGACACGGAAGATAAACGATGTGCTGCTGTGGCCGCAGAGCAAAACAAAACATAGTTAAGCCGCCTAAAATACAATCAGTTTAAGTGTACGCCACATTAGGGCTGAGCGGTATGGCCTCAAATTTATATCAAGGCATAATTTGAAGCATGGACGTAACGGTATATATCACGGTATATTCGTTTTTCTTTTTAATATAAATGCTTCTGAAGGGTTAAAGCACGGTACAGCAACTGCATGGCAGCTACAGAGAAGCGAAGTCACACAGGACCTGACTTTGGAAAAAACGGTGGTGAATGGAGAGAGACAATTTATTTTTTGATCCTGTTTGAGTTGTGCCATGAATTACATATATGATGTTTGTCAATTTAAAAGATAATTTTGCAAGTAAAGAATGTCGCAATTTGTTATAAAACTGTTAAAGTATAAGACAATACGTGGAAAAAAACATAATTAGAAAGACTGCACACTCATAAGTCACTTAAGTGACGTCTTGCTGTGTGTTTCTTACCGGGATGTTACTCACACGAGCAGCTGCTCGTTCTTTCTCTTCTGGCTGATAAAAAAAACAGAAGTCTCTTGATAAAACACATCAAGTAAGATAACGGTACGTGTGCAAAGTTAGCTAACTAGCTAGTAGCGATGGGGAAAAAACAAATGCCTTTAATGCCTGAATCAATACAGATGCTTCATTTTATTAAATGCAGATCAGAGGAAGCTCCCGCTTTTGTTGTGATAGTCTGAGTATCGTGAAGTCATATCCATTCCAAGAAAAACGCAGCCGGGCGATAAAGCAGGGAATTTAAATTGACAGACTTTATATGTGTAATTCATGTCACAACTCAAACAAGATCAAAAAATGATTTGTCTCTCTCCATTCACCACCATTTGTATTTTTTCCTAAGTAAAGTCCCATGGGAACCACCGGAAGGGGCCTGACTTGCCTCTCTATAGTCTGCTTGTAACAATAATGTGTTTTTTTGCAAACATTAGTGGATTTGTTTTGAATATTGCCTCATTATTTTCCTGAGCAACACAATCATCTATTTCAATATTATGTTCTTTGATTTTCTGAAGAGAATGAGATTTGGAAAATTGCAGAATATCATGAAATTCTACAGCTGTTTTCTGGATTGCACTTTTGAGTTGAAGAACTTGCATTCACTGCACGTCTCTGAATTCACATACTGTAATTCACAAAAAAATGACTTCTCTCACCATTTCCAAAGAAGCGATTTCAGTGCACCTGGTGTCTTGAAGGTGTCGCACAGTCAAAGCGGACACAGGGCCAGTGCGCTCCTCTTCCGTGCCGTAGTCGGTGGTGCCTCAGAAGAACTTCTTTCTGGAGCCAACAAATCTGCAGAACTTGCATGGCATACATTAACTAAAATGAAAAAGAGCAAGAGACAAACAAATTAGTTGGTTTATATTTAGATCAGAACACACGTGAAAAAGCAATATGTAGTTTTGGCTAATACTACAACAAAAGTATTCATCAGGAAAAGGGGCTCAGTACTAGAGTGGGCTGAACAATTAATCAGAATTATCGAAATCGCAATATGGACTAGTGCAATATCCAAATCGCAGTAGGCGCAATATTTGTCAAAAGGCAAAATATGTGTCAAAATTCCATCCTGAATTAAGTATTGTGGTGCTGCAGAGATGTCCCAGCCTACACATCATATTCTACAGACAAAAAAATCTTTGTTTGTACAGATCCTCCCATCACACCACAATCATTTTTATATCTTTTTTATATTAAAATGAGAATAATTATGCTTAAATCATCATATCATTTCCTCCAATATTGTGAATTGCAATATCAGTCAAAATAATCACAAATAGATATTTTTTCCCATATTGTTCAGCCTTACTCAGTACTCCAGTCGACAACTAGCCTACACTTGTTACTGAACGTACAATAAAAGCTTCTTGAGTATAAAGCCAGTAAGTAATTTTCAAAACAGACGTCATAAGCACTTTTATTAAAACAGACTGTTTCATTATAAAATGCAAAGACAGGGTTTCCTTTCCTGTTTGAAAATATGCAGCTGCAAAGCATGCAAATGAAAAATCATCTAAAATAGCCTATATTAAATAAAAACAGGCTTATCTGTGAGAATGTTTCTTCAGTAGTTTTCAACACACTGCTATCACTAAATTATTTTCTAATGTGGAGGGTGTGTAGTCTGTGTGTTTGGGTGTGTCTGGCTGCTGGAGCAGCACATACACACAGGCTGCATGTGTCCCTCAATGTTGAGACACAAGGGACAAATATGTGGACAATAACGTAATTTAAAAAGCACAACTACAAACAGTAACGTTAGTGATACTGGGTTATTTCTGATACATATTGGATGAAATGTAATCATATGGGGGTAAAAATCGAACAGCAGGGAGAAGGGCAAGTAAATCTAAAATGTCAACAAGCACTGGATTTGATCATTTATCAGAATCAGATCATTTATTTCACATGTAACTTGTTTAATATCGTTTATATCCGTGTGTTTTATTGCCAGATTATCTTGCAGGACGCGGAAAAAATAGACCAGCAGACGCCGAGACGCTAGACATGGCGAGCTGTTCGCGGAGCTCTGTGCCTTGTAAACGAGACACCTAACTTGATGGTCCATGGAACAAATCGAGCAGAGCTTACCGGCGCTTCATAGCCATTCGAGGCGCCTCTGCGGCTGAAATTGTGCCTGGTGTAACGTTAAACCAGGTGGCAGCGCCCTAACGCTAGCTCGCTAGGGCGCTAGCTACCTAGCTAATGTTAGCTGTAAGTTAGCAATAACGCGAATCACCGAAGGCTACACAATTACGAACTATTTTAAGCCTGTCATTGCATGTCTCATTAGGCACAATTGTGAATTACATCGAGAGCAAAACAGCACTTCGAAACCTACTTATATTAATAAATACTCACGTAATTCTTTTCACACAAGAACGGAATGCCCACTGAGCGAAGAGCATGGCGAAGCGAGGGAAAACCAAGATGGCGGACGAAAGCCCCTGCAAATTCTGTTGGCACACCCGGGGAAACCCCGTTCTTTCTTTTTCTTCTTCTTTGGTATTTTACGGCGGTTGCATTACCGCCACATACTGGCTTTAAACACAAAAAAACTTAATTAACTAGGCCTACATAAGAAATAAAAATAATCCCTTCCCACCCGTTTGCACATATTCTCCTGACACTCCAACCACATCCAAAAATCTTCTTTCTGCATCTATAATGATGTCAATTTTCTCAGACTTCCTTTCTATCCCAGCAGTACAGTTAATCGCATTGCTTCATCTGTTTTTTCGGTACAATCGTCACAGGCAGAAACCAAAAACGGGTCATTTTTTTAAAACTTTGGGCAGAAACAAAAAACACTAATTAATTTCTTGTTTTCTGTTCTGACAAAAAACAAATGACCTCTCAATGTTTTGTTTTCATTGGAGGGTGGGTC
>JAOVVB010133168.1:0-26388 GCA_028570985.1 Heterobranchus longifilis | reverse complement strand
AACAAAAGTTATCTCAGGACACTTTTCATATAGAGCAGGACTAGAACAGGCTCAATGATTTTCAAAGTCCCAACATCCCGATTATTTAATGTGATTACTCATTGTCTTTTTAACATTGGACTTTCTTGAACTTTAAATATAATTCAACTGAAAAACAAATATATAAATTAATGTACAAAAATGGGATAATAAAATAAATAGACTTATAATATATTAATAGGGTTGGGTATCATTTGAATTTGATCGATTCTGGTTCTTATCAATTCCCAGTTTTGATTCCAGTAAGGTAAAAAAAAATGTTTAGAAAACAAAAATATTCTTTTCAGAGCTAGTAATCTGTTCTCACTCGGTTTTTGGCAAGTTGATATCAGTTCTAATCGTTTTTTGGTTCCCAACCCTATATATTAATATATATTCAATATTTATACATTTAAATAAATAATATATATGTATTTTTTTTTTTAAATGATCAAAATAAATAAATCAACTATGTTGTAATGTAATGTATTTCCACAACCTACTGAATACTAATAATCATAACTATTTTTATACACACACATTAGACCAAATATGTTGTAGTGCACTGCCACAAATGAAAACTTCTAAACATATGTTAAACATTTTGGTAAACTATATTCAACATATTACAGTCAATAAGTGCACCGCTGTAAAGGAAAGAGTTGGATTTATAACACCAGACAAAACGAGAGCATCGTTGTGAAACGGAGTTTGGCACAATAATCGTTTTATCTCGATTATCTTGTTTTCATAGTAGCTGGAAGCCAAAATCGTAATTTAAAATAAAATTGGATTAATCACCCAGGCCTAGTATAAACCGCCAATTTTTGAAGAGTAAATGTAGGTCATAGAAAGAAGGAAGCAAGGAGAAGAAAGGAAAGATGGAGGGAGGAGGAAGTAAAATGCAAGAGAGGAGAAAATAGGCAAAGAAAAAGGGATCAGGGGCACCAGTAGCACTTTGGTGAAATATGAATTTGCTTTATTAAACAAGAACTCACGGTCCAGGACAGACACAGCCTGGTAGGTTGCGTTGAAGCCGCTGTCGGCCACTCCCTCATCAGCCACAAACACCACCGTCATGTGGGGGCCGGAGGAGGTCAGGTCCGGAGGGAAGCTGGTACCACAAAACCTGAGACAAAGGTAGAGGAAACTAAAGATGCTTCTGAAAACTGTGTGCTTGTATAACTCAGAGGATGACACATCTTTGCCCTCAATTCACAGGATTTAAACAACAAGATTAAGGCTGTGGTGGGTCTAACCTTCCCAGTACTCTTCCAGCTCCAGTATTAACGCTGTCGTGCACCTCCACGTAGTCAAACTCACACACATCCTGAGTCTCCAGGCTGAAGTTCCTGAAGCTCAGCGTGATGACGTGACCCTCCTCAACAGATATATACCATATGCACAACTAATGGGAAACACAAGAACAACAGATTAGTGAAAAACACAAGTTTCATGGCCCTGTAAGAAGCTGTTTGGAGTGTGTTTAGCAGTCTTAAAGGTCCCATATAGTAATAAAAATGAGATTTCCATGTCTTTTTGCTTCTTCCATGTATTATGAAGCAGGTCTAGGTGCTATAAAAATATTGTGAAAGTATCAAAACTCTCAATCCATGGAGAAATGCACACATCCTGTATTCAGGAACTACTCCTTTAAATGAGCCATCAGGACTTCCATAAGGTTGTGATGTCACAAGTATACTATATATATGTAGAAAGTGCCATTAAGGCTCATTTATGCTCAACTTTAGATACGTACGACTGGAGCCTTCTGTCTGTACTGTGTTCATTTCGTCCGTATTTCTGCACGTTCTCTGAAAGCTTATGGATAAACGGAGCAGTACCAGTGTAGCCAATACAAGCGAGACACGACCATAGGACACGACTATCAGAATGGCGATGTATTTCATAGGTCTCGAAGTGTTTTCTATATCGATGTACTTAATGGCCTCACAGACCACCACCGTCTACAACGCTGCCACAGCTTTTGCCGTACTTTACGACCTCCTCCACTGTTGCCATGTTAGTTGTTGTCAGAAACTTTTTTGAGTCTCTTTTTGCCCTTTGATGGATGTATTGCTGAACATACATAAAGGACGCATGGAAGTGTGTGGACAGTGACGGTGACGTCGTTTGAAATGAATGGATGCATTTTAGTATGTAAAGTGAGCATAAATGAGCCTTTACAGTCATTCCCCGGCTGCAATGACGGCGCAGGGACACCGAGAGCGCAGATGCGGAAGACCGGGAAACACTGACAAATCCGAGCAGACTGGGCTTAAAGAGACGGGCGCTAAAATGGAGCGTTTCAGTCAGAGGGTGAATACAGGAATATTCAGAGAAAAATAATGTGTTTTTTGAACATTAAAGCATGTAAACATGTTCTAGTAGAAACCCAAAATACAAGTATGAGCCTGAAAATGAGTTTTATATGTCCCCTTTAAGAACGTACCTGCTGGTGAGGGTAAGGCCTCGGGTGGTTTGGACTCGACAGGTAACCATACGGCCCGGTCTTCTGCCCACCACAGTCTGAAAAAAAACAAAACAATGTCCATGAGTTCACTCTTGTGTCCTTTTCAAGTGTATTTCACTTTCTGTTTTTAACGTTTGCATGCTGTCACCTTTGTGTTTATGGCTGCAGTTTGCCTCGTCTGTTTGGTCGTGGCAGTTTGGGTGACCGTCGCACACGGACACGGGCAGCAGGCAGCGACCGCTGTCACACATAAACTCTTCTCTGGAGCAGCTCTCTGAGAACACACAGGGGAGTCATGCACATGAATTGCAAATGGTGAGTGAAATGTATTTATTTATTAGTTTATTTGTCAGGGACAATGAAAAAAAAACCCATTGTAACAGGTTACAGGTGTGTTGCATGTAGGGTTTCTAGCCAAGGCTAATTTGCAACCCCTGTCCCTGGTTCGGCTTTTCTACTTAAAAATGATAACATATCATATATCATTACCAAAAATTACATTTCTAAAATAAATTTCTTAAATTTAGCACATTCTCATACATGTGACATAATCATATAAAAATTACAATATTTACAATTATTTTACATGTGTTGTGTATGCATGTGTTCCACAACTCTCTGCAACATACATATATCGCCAAGAATTAGGGAAAACCATGCGCACACACACATTCACAGTATATGCAAAATTATGTGCACATGCACAATTTTCTGCGTGTATGTGTGTGTGCATGCATGCACATAGTCCTTATGAGTATGTATGTATGTATATTATTATATTTATCATTAAAAAATGAAAATGAGGGGTAATAATAGATTATGACTGGGTTTCTTTTTCCACAACCCTGCCCATGAAAATGACAACAAGAAAGTCTAACCCAGCCACTGACTGTTACAGCCCTGACAAACATCATTTCTGAAATAGTGCGTGTATTTGCAGATGCACACACACACACACACACACACACACACGCACACACACACACTACTGACTGTGTGCAGGCAGTATGGCCCTGTACTGTGCAGTGAAGCCGTTGCCTGCGATGCTGCCATCAGAGTGGAAGGTGACCCACACCGTGCTGCTGTTTGTGTTGACGGTCGGTGGCGCTACGTTACCACAGAACCTGCAGCAGAGAAGAATAGACCTTTTTTTTTAATAATCATAACCTTTCATTTAAATAATCCCTGGGGTTTTTATTCTCTCCATATGACAGCTTTAGAGTCTGAACTTTGCACTGTAAATTCTTAAATGGATTTGTGAGCCAGTTATGTAACTTTTTTCTTTTTTTTTTTTTTTTTTTTTAGAATTTCATGAATCGTGTTACGACACTTTCCAAGAATGCAAGTAAGCAAAAAGGTCAACGTTTCCACATGTATTGAAATCTTTCCAAGAAGCCTCTCCTGTTATGCACGGACCTTTAGTGCCATCTTGCAACAATTTAAGGTAATGACATGAACCATAGAGTGCTCCTTTATAGACAACATTTATGTACGCTACAGGCAATAGGGTAAACAATTTTAACTAACAGATATCTCCATGGAAATTCCCCCAGTTTTCAGAA
Organism: Heterobranchus longifilis; assembly: GCA_028570985.1. NCBI lineage: Eukaryota > Metazoa > Chordata > Actinopteri > Siluriformes > Clariidae > Heterobranchus > Heterobranchus longifilis. The sequence continues at coordinate 22,335 of JAOVVB010133168.1, read as the reverse complement.
ATCTCAACACTGGATAAAGCTAGGTTAAAAATTATTGTTTAATTTTGTTGACATATTAGTCAAATATTTTTTATTTATAGAAGGAATCTTCTCTTTTTATCAATCCATAAATCATAAAATACTGTCAACAGCCATAGACAAAAAAAAAAAAAATCAATTTCTGCCATGGTCTTTGAGGAATAAAATGTTCTATAAATCAGGCTATGAATGATTATGAACAAACCCCTCTGGAAAAAACATTTTGAATATACAAAGAAAAAAACTCATTTTGTGGGAAAAAAAACCTTTAACGATATGTATTTGTAAAATTCCATATATTTTACAAGACACTGCAGGTGAATAAGGTAAAACAATTAATTAAAACATAAAAATTAACTAATCAATATCACCATGAAACTTCCCCAGTTGATTCCTTATATTCAGACATTATTTTTTGTATTATGGTTTCTGAAATTTCATGTTTAAATATACAAATGAGGAATTATCTAATGCTCACTTTTGGTGAATTTAGGAGATGTAAATAGACACAGTGTAGTAAAATAAACACCTACATGTGTATTTTGGATGTTTTCTTTCCACTAGTCTGAAAGAAGACATGTTATGGAAGCAAAGTAGCTCAAAATCTCAAAATTGACCAGTGCAATTAAGTCCTTGAAACATTTATAAAACTCAGGTGATATCGTTTTTGTTATTCCTCTCCAGAATGACTGTTGGTGCACCTGTGGGGTGCAAAGTCCAAGGTCTTCTTATAACAGAAGCATCAGAGAGCACAAGACATTGCAGTATAAAAACAACATCTGACGAGAAACTACGCTGCTGACAGAGGTTCTGTATTTGATTCAGAGAGAGACGTGTTGTCTGACCGACCTGGTGACCACAGAGCTCTGCTCTATCTGCTCCTGCACCTCCAGCCAGTCAAACAGACAGGGAGACGGCCCCTCTACTGTCAGAGAGGAAACGTGGATCTGGACCAGGGAGGGGGGCGGGACTCGGATCACCCACACACACAGCAGGTTGGGCGGATAGGAGCCGGGGTGGTTTGGAGAACTGAAACTGCCCTCAGAGTCGCTCAGCACCCCTCCACAACCTGAGAGGCAGAAAGGAATATACCTTGTTATACAAAAAGGAAAAGGGCCTCATGATAAAGAACATTTTTATTGGCTGAGGATTAGGAATTGGACAATAATCGATGTTATCGTGGATCGCGATAAAAAACAGTCACAATAAGTTGATTGTGGTGAATTTATATTATCAGGATAATCGTGAATATCCTCACGAATTGACTGCAGTTTACTACAGTGTCCTATCTGTGAGGCAAAAGTTGTAATGTTTTGAGAAAAAAGTCGTAATATTTTGAGAAAAAAACTCACAATTTTAGGAGAAAAAAGTAGTAATGTTTCAGGAAAAAAGTCGTAATGTTCTGAGAAAAAAAGCTGTAATGTTTCTAGAAAAAAGTCTGAATATTTACAGAAAAAGTCATAATGTTTCCATAAAAAGGCCAGATGTTTCCAGAGAAAAAGTCATAATGTTTCAAGAGAAAAAGAGAGTTTTAAGCATATTTCAGTGATTATTGGGATAATATTGTGAATCGCAGTTATTTTGGCCAGGATAATCGTGACATGAACTTTTCATATCATCCCATGCCTAGTGAGGATGGACATGAAATGGACCGTGCACGTTTTGTATGAATGCCATTTTTCTTGAATCTCTCACGTGTTTCAGGCGGTGGGATCCTAGCGGGCTGTGGAGCGGCTGTACTTTCCTGTTGACTTCTGTTGGCAGAGATTGTGGGTAAAGTATTGGACGCTCCACCGTCTGTATTCAGCAGGTCTGCAGGGCTGGTGGACAACAGCTGATCCTCCACTGCCTGGCCTTTTATCTCTAAATCAAAGACAGGAAACAGGACACACGACAGGGACACTCTATTAAATTATACTATAGTATACATCTAAGAGGTCAGAGTAGACGGCAGGTATATATATTTTTTTTTCAAAGTACCTATACAGTAAAAGTACTACCCAGGTTAAAAAGTTGTATGCTTGAGTGTATTAGAAATATATTTTAGGAGTACTAAAGTTATTACAAGGATTTCTTTTTTTAATGCTAACTTAATTTAAAGTATATTTAACAAGTACTTTTAAAAAGTGTACTTCAAAATAGATGTCATTCAGTTAAACTTCAATGTACTAAAATTAAAAATACTAATTCTGCAATTTTTTAATTATTTCGATTTAATTGTACTTTATTGTAAGTGTATTGTAAATTGTACGTAAGTGTACTTTTAAAAGATTATACTATATTTGATCACAAAAAATAAAAATTATACTAAATTGCAAATAATTATAGAGGTAATTTAGTGTACTTATTTTTAAGTCCTTTATAATACACTATTAGTATGCTTGATTAGAAGTGTATTTAAGTGAACTATACAAAGTTCATTTTAAGCTGCATTTCAGTGTACTTTACTAAATCGCAAATATTTGGTAATTTAGTGTACTTTTTAAATATTCTTATTGTCAGCGGGGCAGTATTGATAAAATCATGATGCTTTATGTTTGCATTTTGCATGAAAGCACATATAGCAGCAGCTATAAGTATGCAATCTGAATTTCTAAAATGACTTGTACTCTGTAATAAGCCCTTTCTGTCAGTTTCAGGTATTTATTTTTCGTTGTGATGATCTGAGGCGAAGCAGAGACTCACGTGTGAGGATGAGGGCCAGCGCCAGTCCGAGGGCCGCCAACAGGAGCAGGGCAGCAGCAGAGACCACCACCACCCCCCAGCCACAACCCGGGCCCCGCAGACGCATCACACACACCCCGAGCAGACCCCAGCCTAGACCTGAACAACAGAGCGCACACACACACAAACATGTGGGTATGTGACAGGTTTGCTGCCAATGTTCATAAGTTCATTTGCAAAAACAGATCAAAAACATTCTTAAAATGAAACCAACACCAGTTTTATTGATATTCCCTGGAATGGACTTAAAAAAAAATGAAAATAGAAATATCTGTGTTTGCAAATGAACCCTTTAATATACTTTCCCTTTTCCTTTCCCCACCTTTCATTTACGACCGTCGGCTACAGGACTTTACTGGCTTTGCAACCAGACAAAATACTGCAGCCATTGTGTCATTTAATTTGCTCCTGTTTTCAATTTAAAATGTTTCCATCCATAAATTGATGGTGCTGTTTTTAGTTAAAGGGTGATTTATTGCCCTTCCATAAAGTTGTTGGACAAAAAAAAGTTCAAAATCAAAGCAGCAGAAGCCAAGATACATTTAGTCTCTTGTATGGATTAAACACCAAAAACACAGGACCCTATATTTCCCATCATGCAACCTGCTAATGTCTTTCATAGACTCTCCCTGCCTGCTAAACACCCATGTCTTTCAAACCTCCAGTTTTTATTATGGGCTTTCTTTTATAAATAACTCGTGATATTCTTTCTACTAGAAAAAGTACAATGGAACGCCACTCAAAGTCGGAGTTTCTACTTGTAACTACCCCGACTTCAGCATGGAGTCGCACATCGTAAATGGTAAGAAATCAATCAAAAGGCAACGTAAAGTATGAAAATGCCGTAAAACAAAATGTATAATGGCTGTCTGTTACGTTATGCGTAGTTTTCCCTCCTCTGTTTCATTTATGTGTGCAAGGAGGCGGCACCGCTGACGGTTTAAGTGTCCATGCACTTGCCACAGAAACACCAGTTTCTCACGGTCTGCCATGTGTTGTGTTTATGTTTGGCGTTCTGCACCTGGAACGCTTGGAGGTCGGAAGTCGGAAATTTCAGCTGGGAAATTCCGATCTCCGACTTTGAATGAAACGCAGCATGAGATAACCCTGATGACATCACTATGACATCATCAGGGTTATTGTCTCTTTTTAACAAACCTCCTCCAGAGCCACAGACGACATTTGTTTTACTATTCTTCAAGAGAATTGGACTTAAAGCCAGCAGAGTGTGATGCAATAATGTCACTAATCCAAAACACATACACAGACTAATACATTTCACGTTTATTCACAGAAAGCAGTAAGCTGATTGGCTGACTCACTCGCTGCCGGCGGTTTGATTGGCTCAGGGGTGGACGAGGACGTCCTGAATCCCTCCACCCTCTCCTCCCGCTCCCCCTGCAGCTCAAAGGCAGGGTTGCAGAACACATTCTGCCGACAGAAAGAAATGGAAATTAATTTAAAAAAAACAACTTAATACAGCTTAATACAAATGATTTGTACAAGTGCTTATGGACATTTTGAAAGAATAGATATTCTTAGAATAGAATTCATAGTGAAACTAATTTGAACATGCTCAAGGGATTTACTGCTACAACTTTTACTTTTCGATTAGAAAGTAGCTCCAGGTGCTGTATAAATACTGTGAAAGTATCAATCCACAGAGAAATGCACACAGCCCGTATTCAGAAACTGCTTTTAAACGAGCCGTCAGGACTTCTGTAAGGTTGTGATGTCACAACTATACAGGGTATATAGGTAGAAAGTGCTGCTTCAGTGCCGTTTCAGTAATTTCCAGGCTGCAATTACGGTGCAGAGAAGCGCAGATGCAGAAGACCCCGAAACGCTGACCAATCAGAGCAGACCGAGCTTTTTCTGGGGTGGGGGGGACTTAAAGAGGCAGGCGCTAAAACAGAGCGTTTCAGACGGGGGGTAATGAGAAAAATAATGTGTTTAGAACATTAAAGCGTGTAAACATGTTCTAGTAGAAACCTAAAATACAAGAATCAACCTGAAAATGAGCATAATATGTCTCATTTAACATATTCTGTAGAGGAAATAAAACACTGCTCAGTCAAAATAAATGCTAAATGTCTCAGTAACCTTGCACCTTCATTACCCACCGTCATCCCTCCCGTCATCCTCACTCACCTTGTAGATATCTGAAGAGTCTGAGTACACTGCAACTTGGCTGAGGTCAGACATCTTTATTCCGCTGTCACTCCTTCAGTGCTCCTCTTCTTAAAGAGCCGGATGTTGTGATCGATGCATCAGTGGTGACGTGCAGAAGAGAGCCGTTTCTACATGAGGCGATGTTAAAGATGTTTTCCTGGGTTTTCTTAACATTGTTCACTTTTTGCTCCGACAGTAAACTTCCACTGAGGTGTAGTAAGCTTACGGCCTTCAATCCTCCAGCACAGCACAATCCTTTGTTGGACATCCATCAATGTAATCCAGATGAAAATGTAAAAAAAAATATATATATATATAATTCACGTCAAAGAATTTTCAGTGTATCAAAGTATCCATATGTTTGCTGCTATCCTTTGGCCTTTTGTCTGTTTTTGCAGCATCGCCCTGTATTTCTCTTGTTTTTTGATGCTGTGTGAGTGGTTACAAAGGCGTTTTGGAAACTCCTTCACAGTGTTGAACAAAGCCGAGTCAGCTGAGAGGACTGAGCTCCTCGGAGGAGGAGGGAGGACAGGGAAGGGGAGAAGGGTTGAGTGTGGAGGTGGGGTCCCTGTTAAATCTCTATAATCCCCATAATGATCTTTTAAGCTCCTAAAATGTTTTATATTCACACGCACGCTTGCAAACCTCAGCGAGCAAGTACACAAATACAAATGAGCGCTACACACCGATTTAAACGGCAGATATTGGCACAGAGACAGTCTGAGACATTTAGTAATAATTCTGGTTAATTAGGCATCAAAATAACAAAAGTGTTGGAACGAGGTTTGGTTTGAGAATAGTGAATAATAGCAAAAAAAAGTGCTAAAGAGATTGTGAGATTTGAAATTGCATTAGTTTCCCAAAGCTGGCTTATGGCATTGCTGTTGAATGTCCTAATAGATTTTAATTTATAAGCTTCTTTTGACTTTTAAGGTCCCATATTGTAAAAAGTGAGATTTCCATGTGTTTTTTTCTTCATTATAAAGCAGGTCTAGGTGCTATACAAATACTGCGAAATTATCGAAACACTCAATCCAAGGAGAAATACACACATATTCAGAAACTGTGCCTTTAAACAAGCCGTCAGGACTTCTGTGCGGTTGTGATGTCACAACTATAACTATATATAGGTAGAAAGTGCCATTACAGTCATTCCCTGACTGCAATGACGGTGCAGAGACACAGAGTGCAGATGCGGAAGATCCGGAAACTCTGACCAATCAGAGCAGACAGGCTTTTTTGGAGAAGGGGGCTTAAAGAGACAGGCGCTAAAAGGGAGCATTTCAGAATACAGGTCTATTCAGACAGACAGTATGAGAAGTGTGTTTGAACATTGAAGCATTTAAACATGTTCTAGTAGAAACCCAAAATACAAGTATGAACCTGAAAATGAGCAGAATATGTCCCCTAAGCAATGTCAAAATGTCAACAACAAAATCCTAAAAGAAGAGGCAGATAAAACTAGTCCAACCAAAAAATTAAAGTAAGAGCTCAAATCTGTGTTCTTCCCTAAATTGCTCAATCCCTTCTTCCTTGTTTGGTGCTGCTGTGTTAATGGGTAATCAGTTATCAAATAAAGCAGCTGACTGCAGGACGATACGGACACTGAGGTTTCTGTCACTCAAAGACACAAACAGCTGATACTGAGTCTGGTCATGTATGTTAAGCCCATACTATGGATACTACTCTTCACCTCTGTCCAGGAGGGTAAGCATTTCAGTTATGTGTTGCACCATTACTGTACATTTGAGTATGATTACGACAAATGTATATTGGATCCAAACCATATGTCTGTGTCGATGTGCCCTTTTTGCTTGTTGTGCATGCAGAGAAACATGTTTGCCACAAACACTTTTACTGTTTGTGCTCCAGTGTCCCTGCAGGAGTATGATTATGATGATGACACATACGAGGATCTACAGCCTCTGAACTGCTCAACCACAGAGAGCATCAGAGGTGGACGTGTCACCTACTCACAGGTAAAAAATAATCAGGTGAAATGACTGCAATTATTAGCTGATCACAGGCAATTTTGATATTTAACTATTTTCCAAAAGACACCAAACATTCTCTTAAAATGAAGATTTGCTGCTTTGCTCTTTCAAATGTCTCATATTGTATTGAGATTTTCATGTCTTTATTGATTATAAAGCAGGTCTAGGTGCCAAATACTGTGAATGTATCAAAACACTCAGTTTGTGACAAGATCATACTTTTCCAGCTATTGGTTTGATCTGTTTTATGAGCAGTGAGAAACCTGAGATCCACAGTTATTACCATGGTTGTTTTATAATGTTTGATGGTTATTTGAAATGCCTGGCCGAGGCTTCAGGTAAAAGTGTGTAGCGTTTCTATGTAGAGCAATAACTGACTGATGCTGCCTTCATGTGGTATCGGAATAATCGGAAAAATGAAATTCTGTCGGAACAACAACTCAGAAAGTCGAGGAACATTTTGCAGACTTGGCATCACAGAAAATAATGTGGCATGTTAGAACAATGACAAAACGATCAAGTAAAAAAAAATATATAAATTAGTATGAATCATGCAAATAAAAGTGAGGGACAACACTGATTTGGGTCATTTTCCAATCATGATAAAAAAAAAAAAAAGGAACTAGAAGGTCTGGAAAGTGAAACAAATCAAGCATCTCTTTACTGGAAATGCTGCATTTACTTAATTTAGCTCCAACAGTGACCACATGTTTCCTGTACAGGGGGGGCTGGAGGGCAGTGTGCTGACCTATCACTGCGGCCCGGGCCGATACCCTTTCCCGGTCGGCGACAGACTCTGCAGTGCTGATGGAGAGTGGACGCCCATGAGATTAAGCAATGGCAGACAGGTGTCATGGGCCACATGCAAAGGTAATGTTTTGGATGATGATGCATTCAATGTCACATATCGGCTACACAAAAGCACTCTTCATGTGTTTATAATTTGAGTTCTCTCCTGCACAGTGGCAGACTCAGGCTGTGTGAGGGGCAGGGGGGAAAAGCATGACGTGCCGAATGTAAAAATTCGGTTACAGTTTTCTATCTGATATATTGTGAATATTTAGCTCACTTTCCACACATTTGAGACCAGTAGCCTCTGCTGCCTTCTCATTCTTGCCACTTAAAATATTATTTCACTTTGCGGTCTGTTTGTAACGCACAGTTAAAAATGTGGACATTTTACCAAACATAGTCACATCCAAGAGGGCACTTTTGCGACTTTTTTTCCGAACATGGCAGCACCAGTGGGGACGCTCATCTCCCCTGTCCGTCTCTCTGACTCCACCAATGCTCCTGCAGCCTCTTCTTCTCCTCATCCTCCATCCTGTCTCTCCCGCTCTCAGACATTTTGTGTCCGGCTCAGCTCCAGCTGGATCACGGTGACTTCTGGCCCAGGGACCAGTGGTCCCGTGTTCGGACGACGCAGAGCTTCTCCTGCCAGGCAGGGTTCACCCTGTACGGGTCAGCCCAGAGGAACTGCACCTTCTCTGGGGAGTGGACAGGATCCACCCCTGTCTGTGACGACCACGGTGAGGAAGACAACATTACAAACCTTGTTCATGATACATGCTATATTTTTCCCTCAGTGCAATAGAGAATAACTGAGAATATCCACTTGGCCCTGAGCTTAGTTCATCAGGTGTATCGGAGCCTTTAGTACAGAGAGCAGGCGCTGACTAAGCTCATACTTACTGAGGTTTACATTAAGCAGCTTTTGATGAATGCATATGATCCCTATAAACAGATTTTATACAGTAGGTTACTGTGGTTACTGTGACACAAAACACATTTTGCATTTACCCTTCTTAACTTCCCGATTCAGTGATGTTTAAAAACAATGTGTTGTTGCAGCCTGGTCTCAAGAAATGGCGTTTGTTTGTTTATTTAAGAAGGGACAATTTACATAAACACATTAACACGAGCACTTAAGTCCAGCATGTAAATGTGCCAGATTTAGCCATACAGGCTAATTTTCATCTGTAGTTCCTGACAGGTTGATGGCATTAAAGGAAAACATGCAAGAGCACATAAACACATTAGCACAGGAAAAAGCACAATAAAAGCACATGGGCACATACATAACACATATGCACAGTAAAAGCATATAAGCACAGACCCATAAGCACATAAGCACAGACTCATAAGTACATTATAAGCACATACAAAGTCCATACTTGACAAGTGTGAATAACACGCCAATTTGTCATTTCACGTGTTATCACAACACATTTGCTCCTTGTCAATATTAGACGGTTAGAGCATTGAGTAACATTGAGTACTGCTCTCAATGTACTCGGTGTGAAGAATTTGAATTCACAACATTGAGTTAAGTTAATTTATATAACAAACATCCTCATTTTAACTCAAACCACAATGTTTTTCTTAAACCTAACCACCTAGTTTTGTTGCCTAAACATACGTTTTGTTTGAATTCACAATGTTGAGTAAGTAACTTACATACCTGAGTTAATTTCCATAACAAACCTCTTTATTTTAACCCAAACCACGTTTTTCCTAAATATAACCAAGGAGTTTTGTTGCCTAAACTTGTGTGTTATGTGAATACACAACGTTAACCACGGGTTTAAAACTGCAAACGTACTGAAACGTCATAGTTTGCCGCGTAAAAGTGAGGTCAAGGTTTTTCTCGTCCGTATGTGACAAGTTGGGAATGAGAACGGGCCGTAAAATGACACGTGACGAGCTTTAAAAGTGTAACATGAAACACAAAAAGTGCTGTGTTATTTATCTGCTTTTCCATGAGATCACATTGGGTTGGTGTCCTAAAAGACTTTTGTGCATCATTTCAAAGTATTACATAATCATCTTTCACAAATAAAGTTACACTCTGGACTTTTCTATGGAAGTACAAACACCTATATCTTTAAAACAATGGTTTTAACCTCAAAAATGAATTCTCAGTGTATATTCTGTCTCCCGTTGCCTCTCTGCAGCTGATGACTGCAGTGACCCAGGGATCCCACCAGGGGCAGAGAGGTCAGCAGGCCGGTTTCACACCGGGGAGAAGGTGATCTACAGGTGTCAGACGGGTCTGGATCTACTTGGGTCGGCTGAACGGGTTTGCCTGGAGAACAGGGAGTGGAGCGGTTCAACACCACGGTGCCAAGGTGCGGACACCCTATAAACCTGCATTGTTTAAGATCCTCGGGCAGAGGTCTTTTGTCCGTTCCAGGGGCCCGGCTGAAAACTAAAGGAGACAGAACTTTTGCAATCAGGGCCCCGAGGCTCTGCAACGACCTGCCTGTCATTTTGTCATCTTTTAAGTCTCTTCTAAAAACATGCTTTTTATCTGAAAGCATTTTGTTTTATTGGTTTTTAATTTTGTTTTATACAGTTTTACCCCCATGTATTTCATTTTATTTTCTTTGTGTTTTAAATTTCTTCTGTTTTATTTATAAAGCACTTTGTAACTGTGCTTTATAAATAAAGTTTATTATTATTATTAATATTATTATAATACGTGCATAGTTGAAATTAGTTTGAGATTTAGATGTTTTTCCTGTAAAACAACAGAAAATCGATTTCTTTTTTTTTTTTAAAGATTATTGTTTCGGCTTTTTGCCTTTATTGATAAATACAGCTGAAGACTGACAGGAACGGGCTGAGAGAGAGGGGACGACATGCAGCAAAGAGCTGCGGGCAGTAAGGACTTTAGCCTCTGTATACGGGCCGCTCGGTGGTAGGGCCAAAGATTAAAAGACCTACAGCAACTGGGGTGCCAGAACAGTAAACGGTGAACTATTATATTATGATAAAACGTCCATGCGTGATATCTTTGTGCTTTGCTGCAGGCCCGAATACCTTTGACTCCCCGAGCGTCGTGGCAGCAGCCATGGCGGGGTCACTTGCAGGAGTCATGGATGTCCTCTCACCAGACTCCAAAAGGAAAGGTGGGTACAACTCGTCTTCAACAAAAAAAACAAAAGAGCAACTAGTTGAATTCAACTGCAATTAAAAAAGTACTGTGTGTGTGTGTGTGTGTGTGTGTGTAAGGTGGAAGCATGTCCTTTGCCCGGACCTTCCGTGTGGCTGAAGGCAGTCGTATGAATGTCTACATTTTACTGGACACATCAGGAAGCATCAGAAAACAGGACTTTGACTTATCCAGGAACGCCACCATTGCTCTCATCACAAAGGTCTGTGCCAGACGTGCTTACTTTATTCAACAGGGGACGAGGTGATGTGATGGACGGAGACAGAGATTATTCACATGTATTCACACTGGTGTACCGTCTTTCTGTCTCAGTCACCAAACTGTGGACTGCCCGTTGTTCCCATGGCCCATTATTCTGAAACCTCAAAAGTCCAAAAATGTCCCATTGGACCAAAAACCCATTTGTCCAACAGCCTGTTACACTGAAAACAAACAGCCATTACTCTGAAAATACACACTCCTTTAAGGCTGGGTATTGCCTACAACTCCACGATACAATATGTATCACTATACACGCTGATTTAGAATAATAACCATGTCCTGCACACAATTTACCACAAGAGTTGTTCTTTATTATTCTGTATAACAGAGATTACACAACTAAAAACATAAAAAATTCAGGCCCACAGAGATCTTAAAAGTAAAATAAAATATTCTGTTTCTATCCCAGAGTTATTAATAAAAGCACAGTTTTACAGCATTTGCTGCTGCATAGATACAGTAATAATAATAACTTTATCAGCAAGGAGTGCGTCACAATATATTGTCGTATCGATTTTTTGAGCCCTACTCTCCCTGTAGTTAGAAACATTCATGGCCTGCAGTCGGCCTGTCGATGTCCGAGTCATTCTGCAGAATAATTAGCCATGTGATTCTGTTTGTTAGATTACGGTGTGTATTTTCGGAGCAGTGGGCATTTGCTTTTGGGATAACAGGCTGTCAGACAAATGGGCTTTAGGTCCAATGGGACTATTGAGGTTTCAGAATAATGGGCCGTCGGAACAATGGCATGGCACCGTGAAACCTACACGTCTTTTTCATTTTCCTTCTAGTTAGACAGCTACGAGGTGCAGCTGAAGTTCCATGTGTTGTCCTTTGCCAGCGAGGCTAAAGACATTGTCGTCATCAGAGACTCGGGTATAAGTAGCAACATCGACGAAGTCATATGGAGGCTGGAGGAGTTCAGCTACCATAGTAGGACTGGGACTTGTTATCACTTATCATTTATTTACAGTGTGATATTCCACCAGTGTGCCTAATAGTTGATTCAATTATTTATCAATTTACTTTTCAATTGTCTAATCTTTGGCATCGGTTCATCTGCAGGCCATGGAACTAAGACGGGCACCAACCTCCACGCGGCCCTGCACCGAGTCAGTGAGATGATCAGCTTCCTGAAGCAAAGCAGCACCAAGAACCATTTTAATGAGACTCAGAACATCGTCATCATAGAAACAGACGGTAAACATGCACAAATGTCTTTCTTTACACCTGGTGTTAAAATGTGATCTGTATCCGGATAAGTTATCTGGATAATAAACTTCTTTGCGGATAACGAGAATGCATTAAAAATACCAGGTGTTAAACCTGGTATTTACGATTGCGTTTACACCTACCTAAGATCCGAACACAATGTGAGCCAGACTTCCTCCAGATGTGCTCAGGCAGATCTGATCACAATGCATTTACACCTTGCATTAACATGCATTTTAATACCAGGTGTAAATGGGGCCACATTTGCAGCAGTAGCTCCGTCCGTGTCCATTGGCAGCCCCCTCACTCTGACGTCTCTCCATTAATGCATGTGTATACGTCCTGTTTCTGCATGTGTGTGTATTTCGGGCCTATGTATGTGTGTTTGTAATGTGTAAAATAGAGTGAAAATTAGAACCTGCATTTCCCCTCTAGGGACTAATAAAGGTATGCATTCTCTTATTTTTTGTGGAAAAGGGGACATAAGAAGAGCCTGATGGTTTCCCTCTTTCTGTCTTTCTGCCTGCAGGTTACTCCAACACAGGCAACAGGCCTCAGATTGCCCTGGCCCAGATCCGGAATCTGCTGGGCTACCACAACACATCCCACGATCACACAGATGAAACAATGCTGGGTATCAAGATCAAAAAAAAAAAAAAGAAATACAATTTCATTAATGTTTGAATACACCATGTACAGTATATATTTACTACTGACACTTTAGAATTCACTGAGTCCAATCTAGGCATGGGACAATTTGAAAATTTGATGTCATGATTGTCCTGGCCAAAAATAATTGCATTTCACGATATTATCTCGATAATCAAATAATCAACGAAATATGCTTCTCGAAACATTACGACTTTTTTCCTCATAAAACTGTGACTTTTTCTGTAAACAGTACGACTCTTTCTCATAAAATTGTGTTTTTTTTGTTTTTTTTTTAATCAAAACTTTCCAACTTTTTTGTCAAAACATTCTGACTTTTTCTTGAAACGTTGCAACTTTTTTCTTGAAATATGAAGACTTTTTTCTCGAAACAAATATTTTTATTGCAGCACAGTTAGGACGCTGTAGTAAACTGCAGGCAATTTGGATATTCACGATATTCACGATTATCCCGATAATGGAAATCCACCACGATCAACTCATTGTGAGTGATTTTATAGCGATCCACGATAACATTGATTATTGTCCCATCCCTAGTGCAATCATCAGGTATGCAGAGCAAAGTCACTGTATTTAATGTGTGTGGACATGGTTGTCTATGCATGTACACAGAATAAGTAATTGTGCGTGTGTGTTTTCAGATGTCTATGTATTTGGTATCGGGAGCAAAGTGAAAAAAGATCAGTTGAACTCCTTAGCCTCAAAGAAACGTGGCGAGCAGCACGTCTTCGTTGTGAAAGACTTCAAAATACTGGGCGAGGTGTTCAACAGCATCATTAGTAAGTACGAGATCACTCTCAACTCTGTGTTTTCAGATTTCAACTGTCAATATGTCAGCAGGAAATTTAATTTTGAGAATACAAAACCTGTGAATAGCAACCAAAACATTTTTTTTTCCCAAAATGAACCTGATGTGAACAGTTTGCACTAGATTTAAAATGTAAGAATGCAATGCTGCCTATTGAAAGTTCACACCAACATTTGAATTACTGAAGTATAAACATTAAAATGTTTCATAATACAGGTGACAAGAGTGTGACGATGTGTGGCGTAGCTCAGGAACGGGAGGAGGATAAGAAAGCCTACACCAGACCCTGGCACGTCACTGTGGTACCGGCCACAAAGCTCACAAAGGTCAGTCACGAAAATCATACTGGAGATTTTTCTTTTATATTTTATATTGGATTTTCACACATCAACGCTTCGCTCCCTAACAGACTACGCCGTGTGTTGGAACCATTGTGAGCCAGAACTGGGTGCTGACAGCTGCTCACTGCTTTGCCAAAGCCAGCACAGAAGTCCCTCAGCAGGTGCACATACTTCACGGTCAGTGTCAGTGCGGGGAAATGTTTTGGAGATTGAGATTTGTGTAAGAGAAAAGTGGAAAACAGGGCTGATGAAAACCTGCTGTGTTGGGGAACTACTTTCTTTGAGATCAAAAGCTTGGTGATCATTTGCTGATTTTGGGCCTGATACATCTGCATGCAGTGTGTTGAAAAATGCATCAATGCATTGGATGTTTTAATCTCAATAACATTAAAGTACAGCAAGAGCACATTTCTATAAGTCAGTGGTTTCCAAAAATATAAATAAATGATGCATGGTTCTGGACTTGTGTAATTCTTGCAGAGAAAATGTTCAGGTTTTTGTTTATTCCCATTATTTGTTTAACTTGCCATTTTTGTACAGAGAGGCTTGAACAAAAGTGGGTGCCCTGCAGAAAAAGTCTGGAAAACACTGCTATAAGTTATCCTTTCAGGAATCAAAGCATAACCTCTCAAAGTGTTAGTGCCAAACAGTCGATTAGTTCTTCCTGTGAATCATCTTGTTGACTTTTATGTTGAAATAACAAGCAGCTTCTTTGGTTCCCAGGTGAGGGCACGGTGGTTCCCAAGACGGTCATCATGCACCCCATGTACAACACCAGGGCCCTCAGACACAGAAATGTATCAGAGTTCTATGACTACGATGTAGCTCTGGTGCAGGTGAACAAAAGTATCCCGCTCTCCTGGAAAGCCAGGTAAGACGGCCCGAAGAAAAGATGCTTTAACTGTTAGCCATCAGGGTTACATCGAACATAAGAGCTAAACTCAACAGCCTGAAAAACATTTCATCATAACGTTTTGTTATGAAAAGTGTGTGTGTGTGTGTGTTTAGTGTCTTAAATTTCCACCCTTGCAGGGGCGTAACTATAGACAGTGCAGGGCCCGCAGAGAGAGCAGGCCCTCCACAACGCGTCCTTGTGAGTGATTTAGATCGCCATCTCGGAAACACTCCTGTATTCAAAGAAGAACTCACATTACATTAAACACTGTCATTTGTTATACATGCCCTCGAAAAGGCAAACCCATCTCCATCATGGTTTTCTTTTTTTTCTGTTGGTAAAATAGTCAGTAGCAATCTATAACAAAATTATACGCTTATTCTACATAAACTATAGAAACTATAAATAAACTATGTAGCTGGCCAGTTTTTGGGTGTTGTTAAATATTGCAGCTCTCTTCTGTCTCGTCGTGTGCTATAGGCTGATAGGAGTGTTCGTTTCTTTTTCCTTTTTGCGAGTCTTGCTCCAGTATCAGCCGCAACCGCAAGATATAACTTGAAAAATAAAGATCTGTGAGCCTGGATAACTGCGTCCATAAACACAGGCACCTCCGGTCTGGGTGCCGTCATCTGCTCCCGACCCGGGAACATGTATACTGAAATAACTATATAGAAATAGAGCAGCGTAGAATCTTCTCGCTGATGGATTGTTTGCTTATGTAGGTCATATAGAGGCATAGGTAGTAAATAAACAATAAACTGTTTCATAACCAGTTAAAAAGTCTTCGTAGGACCTTTAATAAATAAATAAATATATATAGACACACACACACACATATACGCCTAATAGCGTGTGTGCATGTGTGTGCGCGTGTGTGCATGTGTGTGCATGTGTGTGCACGTGTGTGCACGCGCTTCATAACGAGTAACCAGCGTGCACTAGGGCTCATCGTAACTACCTTACACACCCTTTTGTAGTTTAGAAAAGGGATAAAACATATGCAACTAACATACATGTTTTAGTGTCAGTGTTGAGTGTGTGTGTTCTGTATGTCATACAACAGACCTATCTGCCTGCCGTGTACTGTACCAGCCAGCCGAGCCATGAAGAAAGTCAACTCCACCTGTCAGCAGCACAGTATGTGACCTTTTGACCTTTATACTGCATTCATATTAAGAGTATGCAACGACTATTTCCATGTTTTCCCTCTTAGCATAGAGTTAATAATATATTATGACAGAAATAACTATAATTGATGTGTGCATACAGAGAAGGAACTACTAACACACACGGAGACTCCCGCCTTTTTCATCCATAAGAACTCCGAACGCAAACAAACACATATTCACATAGAGAGTCAGGTGAGTTTCTGCTTTTACGCTGACACTCAGTAACGTGGAGATCTGTTTTATTATGAAAGTGTTGCACTGTAATTAATTTTCCGTGTGCAGAGGCCGAGCTGTGTGGAGAAGGCGAGGCAAACACTCAAGGAGCCCACCAATGTGCCTTTGGAGGAGTATGTACCCGACAGATTCCTCTGTTCTGGGGGATCCTCAGGATACCAGGACGCTATCACCTGTAAAGGTCTGGACTGTATCATAGATAGCCACCATGGTTTGACCAACATGGGATTCACATTAGTTACATGTTGTCTCTTTTTGTACAGGTGACTCTGGTGGATCGCTGTTTCTGCAAAAACGAAAGCGCTACTTTCAGGTCAGCAAGTTTCTCACTTAACCTTTTAACAACCACCCCCTTTTAGAAATAGAATAGAATAAATCTTTATTGTCCACCAGGGAGGAAATTTGTCTTCAGCTCAGCAAACACAGGAAACAACATCATAAAACATTAAAAAAAACAGACAGGCAGTTAGTAAAAAACACATACACATAGACATATATATTTATTTTATATATATTTTACAATCCCCATCCCCATATCAGTTCAAGCATGAATCAAAAAGGTTTTTTGTTCCTCATCTATAATAAGGCATATTTGAATGACAATAACTAGGACATGCTTTATGCCAGAACTATGTGAATCACCACATACCTTCCACAACTTGTCAACCACACCTGTATAAAATTGCAGACTTTTATGCCTGACGTTATGGGAGCTAGGGAGTTTTTAGTTTGAGGTGTCACTGGTGTGCCCGGACCTCCCCAAAACTACAGAATGTGTATTTAAAAAAGAGGTATAGGGTAACTATGTACAGCAAAAAAAATATTAAAGATCCCGTACTGTAAAAGGGAGATTTCCATGTCTTTTTTAATTATAAAGCAGGTCTAGGTGCTATATAAATGCTGTGCCTTTAAACGAGCCGTCAGGACTTCTGTAAAGTTGTGATGTCACAACTATATGTGCGTGCGTGCGTGCGTGTGAAAAAAAAAGTGTATAGAAAAAAAAGGTTGCAGGTGAGTTTGAAGATATTTAAAAAGCCTCATTACACGCAGTGCAGTCATCATCATCACGTGGACATTCCTCCTGCTTTCATCCAGGTGGGGGTGGTGAGCTGGGGCACCACGGACGTCTGTGACTTGCTCAACCCGGCTCTGAGAAAGTACAGCAGCAACAAGCCGCCTCCTGACGCTCGAGACTTCCACATCGACGTGTTCAAGATAATGCCGTGGCTGAAGCAGCACCTGGGACAGGAGATCCAGTTCCTGCCTGAGGTCCACTGAGAACGTAATCAGTCAGATGAGAACTGCTTAGATGAACCCATGTGCCTCACTTTTAATTTTAAATTGTTCGATCATTTTGGCTGTGTTAATTTTGGTAAGTGTGTGAGGTTTTTTTCTCAAATTTTGGCATTTCAACCTCAGCTCTTATAATAAGTCTATAATAAACTGTGTGTCCAAAACACAGACAGGTGTTAAGGACAAAAATGTCCCCAATGAAACCACAATTTTTGATCCTACATTACAACTTAAAATCATGCATTATGCATTATATTATATCAGGTTTTTAGTCAAGAGCCCTGACTTCAAAATGGTAGTTTTTACTATTTTCCACCAGATGGAGACATTTCTCATGTTTGTGTGGGTTAATGCTGCTGTGTTGTGTAGCACTGCAGTGTTTAATCCAATATAAAATCAATGTTGTTGCTGATCATTGACATATCCCAGACTGAAAAAAAAAAATCTGAAAATGGATGAATATTTGGTCGGGATGATCAGGACTGATGTTGGTTAAAAATTCGAACAATAATAATTATTGTATTGTATAATAATACTAATATATATATACAGTATTGTTATAGCAGTTTTAAGAAGGGGACATCTTTGCCAATTATTTATTTTTAAATCTGACACTGCACAAAAAATCATCAAAATCAATGCAGTTGCTAATGATTTCTATATTCCAGACTGAAAGAAAGTATAGTTTAGTATACAGAAAATAATCACATTTTTTTCTTTCATAACAGTAGCATTATGTAAACAAACATTTACATTTAAAGGATTACATTTCAGAATTATTATTTTGTAACTCAGTGAAAGTGGAAAATAATAATAGATAATTTTTCTAAAGTGAGGCACAAGGGTTAGGCTACAAAATAACGTAATGCAGAATGCAATAAAGCTCATGCGGGAATGTGGGAATAATCATCGCCAATCATAGATATCAATGTAATATCAAAGCTTTATTGTCAAATGGAATACAGTACAGTTGATTTTTCTAGCTGTGGTGCAGTAAACTCGCTTGTAAAGGAATACGCTTTGTCATAAACAACATAAAAAAGTAACTGTTCTTGTTTTCACACTGTATTCTTTCTAAACTCAACATGAATCTGCACCTTCATATGGATACCTTTGAGTTGTTTGATAAAACACTGCTGTCATGCAAGTCTAGTTCCCATCATACAGTATGCATGTAAACTAGAACATACAAGCACTGCACTGCGCACTGAGCCCAGACAGTCCATCAGCATGTCGGTGTCTTCTGACTAAACTTAATGTGTTTTTTTTTTTTATCACGTCTGCGCTGCTTCACTGGCTGTCATCTGTATTTATTTTCTGTGACAGTCGTGTAAAGCAATGTAGGAGGAGTCAGAGGTGTTAGAAAGCCAGCTGTCCAATCAGCCCTCAGAAAACTGCCGGAACAGGGTTTCTGATTGGCTGTCTTTGAAGTTCGGGACAAAGTGGATCTGGAGGATCTCGGAGAATCCCTCAGGGAGAGCAGGAGCCACAAAGTGTTTCCTGTCCAGAGAGGGAGACAGATTACAGTGGTCAGACAGGACAGAGCTACTACAAGTAAGTGTTTTTATCAGACTTTCTTTTTAACATAGTAACAAAGACAACAAAAGCTTCCGAAACTGTATTAAAATAGAAAACTAAAGCACCGTGGTGGCATGCATTTATAGTTTGGGCTTTTTGGTACAAGAAACACATCAGGGCTCCTACACCATCTTAAATTCAAGGACTTTCCAGGCTCAATTATCTCAAATTCAAGGACCTAACACATTGAGACAGATCAAGGTTAATTACTGTTACAACACAGATCATTTTTATAATGAGAACTAGCAGCTATACAGGAGCTCACAGACAACAATTAAAACGAGAGAGAGGCTTGAATGTGTGTTTACATTTTCCAGGCATCGCTGCAGGTTCGTTAGCTTTCCTCGCTTGCTTGCTGCTGTTTAACCCGCATCATTCAACTTCAATCACTCATGCACATAAAGTTAACTAGACCTCAACTTTATGCAAATGAAGTCTGGCCAGTGCAAAACTTGAACCAAACTGTCAAACTAGGCGATGTAACTAAAAAATAAAACAAGATTCAGCAGTGGCATCGCCTATTTCTCGCTTAAAATGTTTTCAGAAATAGATTTTTTTTGGATTGTTTAGACAGAATGAAAGAAAGTTTAGGAGCGGCGGGCTGCCATGTTGTTTCCGGTTTCAACAGCGAGCAGAGAACAGGGAGCAGGCGTTAGCCAATCAGGTGCATTCCACGGATGTGGTAGAAATGGGCTTTCAGTGTGAGAAGAAAAGCCAGTAACACTCACTTGTAGCTGTGGAAAATCATATCATTGACCTTGACGTGTTTGCTGTCTGACGGGGCCATCTCGCGGAACTGTCAACAACAATAATGCATTAAAAAAACATTTGTCAACACCAGCCGGGACAACAGAAAGCAAAGAGTGAAGAGTCGTACTCTGTTGTTGTGTTTGGCTTGTTCCAGAGAGGCTGAGAAGTAGAAACAGCGACACGGCACTCCGGCTGCCTTGGCCACGTCCACATATCTGAGTATTGGTTAAACAAACAGAGAAATAAATGCACATACAAGCAGCAGGCATATTAAGATAATGACATTTCTCCACTTTAAAAAACGGGTGTTGCGTTCTTTGTTATATGCAGTCTTGTTTCACAATTTACAATCTCTTCTTTTATGATCTCTTCTTTTACAATCTCAGTCCGAGCTGTCTTTTTTTCACCTTGCATTCCCATAAAATCAAACATTGTAAGTTTTTAGTCTTGACTCATGCAAATAGTGAAGCATATGTATAATAGTATTTTAGTGAAGTTTCTCCTTCTCATTCCCACAGTCTTCTCCCACTAAAATAGCGCAGCTAACCAACGGAGGCTGGTAGCGAGTTGAGGCGACAAAATCCAAAATGTAAAGTTTGTACAGAAATACAGTTTAACTTTACAAATTATATTGATGCCGAATTGACAAGAATACTGTCGACATATAGCGCCTTTTATCTCATGTTTCTAGAGTTACAGATGAAGCCATCTCAAATTTCCCCTCCCAGCCTATTCCCAGCTTAATCCCAGCCCACCTCCAGCCGCAGGATGACAAAGGAAAAGGAATCTAGCTTTAGTCTTTCAAATAGTGACCCTGCAAGATCCCCAGTCTTTGCAAAATCTTATAGTCGGTAAAATCGTCTTTAGATGTGAGAGGGCGTCATACTTTAGTCTTTAAAAGTATTTTCAAAGTCTTCTAGTGTAGGCATTAAGCATGTGAGCTACAATCATTCACTCAATGCTGTGTCCCTCCCTTGTTTTCTTTACACTTTACAAGCATACATGCAATACCCTATATACATGTGTGGGGTTTTCTTTGGGCATGGGAAATCTTTGAAAGGGATCATGAACAAAAGCTTGAGTTGTCTGCAAACTTCTCTCCCACTGCAGAGAAGTGAGCAGCACTGTGAGCGCCTCAGCCTGATTTAAACTGGAATGTACCATCTGCTCAGGTAAGCATAGGGGGGTTTAAAACAGGTAGTATTCAAAAACTATAAATTAACCAAAGAAAAATAAAGATTGAATATACTTAAATATTTCTGACATCTAAAGTTATCTATAATCACACAAGGGGGCACATAGAGTGTTAATAGAGTGCCATCTATTGTTTCACACAATTTTACCATCCCTTGACTTGACAGGACCCAGTCCCTGCTGAGGATTATAACGATGCACACCTGTTTTCACCATCACTAAATGAGCAGCTGATTAGTAACATGCCACAGGCAGAAGAAAAAACACACCGCACATCTGATCTTCACAACAGTATTTTTAAACCTTCACAGTCCACAGCTTTGTGTAAAAAAAGATAAAACTGCAACAAGATTGCGTAACACATGAACCTGATAATGTTAGACATAAAACAAATAGCTGTTTATCCAAATAAATTGTTGAACTGTCAATTTATTTTTGCTGTATCTTTCTGCAATTTGCTGTATTTTATTTTCTGTGCTGTTTATCTTCTATTATTTAACAATATTGTTCCATTAATTCGGCCAACGAGTTTACCTCAAGGGAGGAGCAATTAGACCTTAGAGCAAGAAATACAGAGCAGCTGGAAGTTTAACGGTTTTCCCCACCTCTTTTATACCCTAGGTCCTGACAGCATGCTGTTCATTTATTTAAAAATGTATTCAAATTTGGGTAAGCAAGCATCTACATATTGATTAAACTATTTAATCTTGGTTTCGATCAATAAACTTGGATTTACTAAAAGGAGATTAGTTTTTAATTGCGGAACAGAGCTCTGCTTGATTTTATATCTGGATTTACTCAGGTTAAACCTAGTTTTGCTAAACTCTTAATTAGAACTAATCTTAGATTAAATGAATCCTTGTTGGTGCAACCTAGCCTATTTTTGAGCAATCCTTCTCTTATCATGGCACAGATTTAATGACCTTTTATCAGGGCTAAAATGGGTGAAAAAACCCACATGCTGCACCACCTTTTTAATAATCTCCTTCGTTTCCTCATTTAGATTTGATTGGCTATGAAATGCACCGGCCTGCCGGGACTCAGGTTTCAGCATTCATCAGCAGTTCC
>JAOVVB010133158.1:0-12227 GCA_028570985.1 Heterobranchus longifilis | reverse complement strand
TGCTTGTTTGAAGAACTTTTGCCTTCACTCTGCTATTCAGTTTGACTTTTATTTTTATGTATTAATTTCTTTATTTAATTTCTGTTCTGTTTGAAATAGTTAACCCAAGCCCATGCTTGTGTGATATCACACAACCCCATGCTTGCGTGATATCACAACATATGGCAAGGATACCCCAGAGTGCACTTTTAACATGTCTTGGAGGTTTTCTTTGACACACAATTTTGTAGAGAGCACCAAAAATACCAGAATCCCCAGTGATTGTAACTGACAGATGTCACATAGGCTCCTGAAGAATCATAACATGTTTTATCAAGAACTTAAATGTAGAATTTTGTCATGAACAGAGACAAATCAGTTAGCAAAATTACCAAAATGCATCCCCCTTGTTATCCTGTGATCCTCCATCTCCTCCCCGAGAGAGAGCAGGGCAGAGGGGTTGTTTAGTTAAATATGTTAGTCTAGTCTGTCTGACATTAATCCTTTATCAGACTGAGGTTTGTGTAAATTAGAATCTATGGCCCTGACTATGGCTCTGAAATATCAGTAGCCCAACTGTGCTGTGTATTGATGAATCCATGGCGCTGGTGCTGGAGTTGCAGATGAATTTGTAATTGCGCTTTTTTGTCTGAGTCCCAACTTTCTGTCAGTTTTATCTTGGACCTATAATATTCTCTAAACAGGACCAAAAGAGTCGTTCAGTTGTTAAAAATTAACAAATCGCATATTGGGTATAACTTTCAGTTTTTATATTTTCACTACAGTAATTACATATTCCATGCGAGAGTACAGAAAATAAACAATACATCTGCAGTATTCGACAAACCACAAATGTGCGTTTTTCATGCTTAATTAGTACCCCTGTGATCGTGGAGAAATGTGTTCAACACAAAAAGACGCACAGAACAGCACAGTTTGTCTGCCTGCACACTGTGCTGCAAAAGGACAAATGGAGAGTTTCTTGCTCCTGTGCTTTATGTTTAATATTCTACAATGTTGATCACTAATTTAGTATTGCTGAGGCCAGTTTTCCTTTTTCCTGCGCCCTGCGGGTCTGCTCCACTGCCCCGCTGATGGGACTCGGTGAAGACTTTCTGTCCTGACTCTCTGCAGTGCAGCCGGGATGTTGACGCACTGCTCCGCACTACTGATCTTTATGAAATAAATCTTGAAGACATTGGACAGAGGCACAGTAGCCAGAGATAAAAGCTATTCCTTCCGAGGAGGATAAGGGAGATTTTGATTTTACATATTTAAACTGGTATATATGCAAATAAACAAAAACTAGAGGTTAAATGAAAGGGGGTTTGCCAAAATGGCTTATACAAATGCAAAACAAGATATTTAATAGGCACTTTTTTTTATCTCTAGGATTATTGTTTCCCTACAGATGTTGTGTAGTTTATAGCTAGAGGTAGTTCATAATGAGGATAAGTGGCTTAGTGCAGGATTTGTGCAGATACGCAGCAGTGGTATGTCCTTTTTCAGTGGACATTAAGTTTGAAATTAAGCACAAAGACAGTTCTCACTTGTGATTTCTGTAACATGAGCCTGACAACAGTGACGCCAACAACCAATCAGCTATCTCAGCCAGCCGAGGTCGATAAACACTGTTCATGAATGTCATACAAATGTGACTGACTGTACATATATGACGGTTAGGTGTCCCAATGCCAGTAATCACATTACTATTACTGACAACGGAAAAAACAACAAAGTAAATCATCACATATGATTCATGCTGCATGCAATGACCCCTCATTGAAACATCTGCAAGTGCATTTGTTATGTTTCTCCACTCATTTATTCAAGTTGTGTCTTTTTTTAGCCATTTCCAGCAGGTCATTGTGTCTAAAAAGGATCAAAAACAGCCCAACAATCACTGATATGCACCGATATGCTGCAGGAGTGTGGCAGGTTTCGAGCTGGTTTTGGATTCCAAGCAACTTTTGAATTAACTGTGAAGCTACAACTGCATTCATCAACGATATGTAGAGCCCAAGAGCTGTGAGAGAATCGATTTATTTTTTTTTATCAAAAACTGTTGTTATGGTACAATGGTACAAGGTGTGCTACAAAAGGGAGAAAATAAATATGTTATTTTCTATGAAGTATGTAAGGCATGTTCACAGCTTAAATCAATGAAACGCCAGGCACAGAGTATACCATGCAGTCCTCATCTTTTCCCATATGCACTGTAATGCTTTTCTACTTTAAATTCAGAGAATATGTTCAGCTGCTCGTGTCGATACTGAGCCTAAAGTCTGTTCTGCAGAGGCCGAAATGCAAAATCCACCGTAAATCCATGAGTCCAATTAAGATGCACCAAAGAGACCTCTTGCCAGGATTTGTTTGTGATAAGACTGAATTTGAAAAGAAAATACTCAACAAAGCTCTGATTCCTAATCTAAAGCTAACACATGAAGTGCTACACATTTTTTGGGACATTCGTCCATAATAAACAACAGGCTTATGTTTTTTTTTTTTTTTTTAACTTATTTGAGAAAAAAAGTAAGTAAAGTTTCTGTCCAAAACTTGAGGTTTCCAGTATTTTCCAATCCCAGGCCATGCAGGCTCCCTAAAATAACGAGGGAAAACTCTGCAAAAACTTGAACACATATGGAAGAGAAATACAAAAGGTGAGCGGTGCTCAGTGGCCTGGCTCAAGGGCATGGCCGCTGAAATCAAATTAAGTTTATATACATTGTAACTTTAGTTCTCTGAGAACAGTGGGAGCATTTCCCCTGTGCTGCTCAGTGATAGGTAAAGTCCCACACATGCTGGCTCTGTCTTGATTGGCCTAAAATTCACCTCTTCTCATAGAAGTTCGGCCTGCAATGAGTTACATTTGTGTCTTTACTGGAGGATGGAATTACTAATTGTATTTGCAAAAGAACAGACTTTACCTAAATGTTTTGTGTTTACAAAAAAAAGAAAGAAAGTGCCTCAGTAACAGATTCATATGGAGCATGTAAAATTGATCAAATTTGTTTAAAATGAATTCAAGTTATAACACAGGGTGGTTCTGTTCTTTGAAAATAAATAATTTATAGGAAACATTTACTGTTGTTCTGTATGTTTGAGCAAAATAACAGTGTAATTTAAATGTTTATGTTTAAGTAGAAATGCAATAAAATACAGGTTTACAATTAGAAATAGCCATATGGATAACAATCACCCAGAACCATATTAAAAAAAAAAAACATACAAGAAATACTCAACAGCACTATCTGAAAAACTATGTTTGTATTTTACAGTAAGATTTATTTAAATGACATGTCATTTTATTTTATTATGACACTTTTCATGAGCGTGCTTGACCATCAGTCAACACAAATGAGGCTGGCCCTGGCTGCTGATTGCAAAAGACCAAGTCCTTTGCAATTAGTCACTTTGCCTGACTTGAAGAGCAGTATTTCATGTTAACGTACGAGGTGGCAAATTAAATGACGCTGAATCTTTGGCAGTGGCAGCCACACACTGGCAGGAAACCAGCCATCATTTCTATGTTATTTTCACCTTTTGAAGAACATTTGGAGTGTGGAATATTATTTTTCCATGCCAATGACAGCATAAAATACAGCATATTTATAGAACTAGTATTGAGCCAACGAGGGTCACAACAAGTTAGATACCTTGAAAATAAGACCCGGTTTGTTTTTGTACCACATTCAAAGTTGCGTTGCTCTGCATTCGCAAACTCAAGGACATCATTCAACGAATCACCTTCTAGTTCAGTTTGTAACCGTGTCAACGGCTTCCAATTGATTTCCACTCATACAAACAGAACAAACTTTCCATTATTGACACAAAGATGAATGGCCATGACACTCTGTAGTTTCCCATTCACAGATCGGATCCTCAACCTGGACAACTAACAAAAGAACTGCAGTAACTCTGGAGTTTGTAACAACACAAAGAGCTGGTCTGTACAGATTAAACTCATTCACAAAGGAAGCAGAGCAAAAATATATCATCTGTTAAAGAGTTTTGCATTAAACCCTATACATACAACACATCATCATCATAGTTGCACAGATGGGATGTTTACTTATTATTGACCACATTGCACTGCTCGGGAACTCAAGCTTTGAGATAAATAGGTGGACTTTCCAAATGCAATTGTGTGGTGAAAATATGCATGTTTTTAAGTAGGCCTATGCAATGCAGTACACATAGGCCTACAATATTTTAATGTCAATTATTTCTTCATTTAGCTCAAGCGTTTCCCATGAAGTATAAGTATCTCCATCACACAAGTCCTGCAGGTTCTTAGTTTGATTTCTGCTCTGCAGGGTGATACAATTGAAAAAGACTCAACTGTGGTCATGGCAATGCTTTCTGTATTACATTTTACATTTAAATGTTTTGTGTTAGGCTTGAAAAGACTCATTGTGGTGTGTGCATGTCTTCATATAACTGTATTACCATGAGAATGACCTGTAGTGCAGAAAGCAGAGATGTGTCCTCTTGAGACAATTTCCTATTCCAGACCTGTGTAATCTATAGTTGCCTTATACAACTCTGTGTAACAATTGCTATGGTAAACACTCCAAGCTCAGCACATCTTCTGCCTCAATATGTATGTCTCTCTTTTCTTGTCTATTTTTATTTGAACCATTTTTGTTAACCCTTGTCTTTTGGATGGTATGTTATTTTACTGTGTGGCCCTTTTCAACAAACGATAACCTTTATGGAACCTCCCGTTTTCAGGAATTCTCAGCCCTTTTCAAAATGAAGGTTACAAAGTGCTTCACTAAGAACAGTCAAAGTAAAAGCCAAACATGTGCAAAGCTTCACCAGTCTAATATCAAGGGAGAAGTTGTTCTAGAGCACAGATGGCAAATGCACAATCCCCTTTGAGTTATTACCTCGTCCTCAGGACAGTTAGACCCCGGTGAGAGGACCGGAGAGATTTCACATTTTTATATAAGGACAGAAATTAAGAAATGCATGCAGGAGCTTTGCCATGTAGAAATTTGCATTCAAAGTCCTCAATTTGATGAAAGATGAAAGTTACGTGATGTGCATGGACAAATTCAGATATAGATCAAAAGTAAACCGCTTTTAATTTTCATAAGTCTAAAAAGTTGACTGGGATTCAATGCAGCTGTGTTGTGCTTCTGTCAGGTGGCCAAATATTTAACAAATAATTAAGCCATTATTGGCAGTAAACTATAAATTATCAGTATGCAAGATGGCGTGTTGCGGAGTTTCATATCCTTCTTTGTTACAATTATTTCTCTCCCTTGTTTAGTTTTCTCAAAATCAGCCATCCTGTCTGCTGCATCGACAGCTAACCTACTCTTAATTGCTAAGATTCCCTGGTATCTGGATTCCAAGATACTTTTTTTACCGATCACAAGATGTAGTGTAGGTTTTACATAATTCAAGGTTTTGAAAAATATTTTACTACTCAGGCTCTCCCATGGCGCTGGATACATTTGGATTCAATGTGGAGAAATGTAAATCAGTGAAACATACTCACATCAAGAGTCACACAATTTTTTTTCTCGTGGCTGGAAATGAAACAGAATCTCACGTCATTTGCATCCGTTTTTCGCTTCTTTATGTAGATCGCTGACATTTTCTGACAAGCTGCAGTATGGAGTCACTGACTGCGGTAACCAATGATCCTTTGATTTCATTTACGTAACAATTTAAAATAACTGGTTGTGAATATTGGTTGATTAGTGTGCTCAATCCTCAGTGACAGACAGGCAGGTTATTTAGTCACTTTCTTTAGAGTTTTAAAGATCACCTTTCAGTGACAAAACTCAAAATGTGACAATTCTTTTGACTCTTGAGCAGCAGAGCGCAGAGACAAAGCACAGCGCAGGTAAACGTCATCATTGCTTCTGGTTGATTTACTTTCTCCTTCCGTTAAAGAATTTCAGTTTGAATTAAATACAGTAAATATACAATACTGAATGACTTTTATGAACATAAGGAGAGTTAGTTAGAGTATAGTTCCTGTCCACAGAATTCCTGCCATTTGCATTGCTAGGCAACATTAAGGTAAACAGGAAGTAGTTCACGAGTCCAGACAATCCTACAGCTAGTAAGTTGATTTGGACGTCCAGATTGAATTGAAATTAAACTTCAACAAACTTGGTTTTCAATGAGAAGCAAGTTACATACTAAGATTAAATAAATAACATGTACATTCTAACATTCTGTCATTATTATCTTGATTTATGAACATTCATTTGCAATAGTCATTTAGTGCTTACAATAGTTGAAATGCTCAGTGGCCCAAAGGCAACTACTTTATTCTCATTTTACCACACATAAAGTCTGAATGAGTCTAAAAGAGACGGCTTTTAAATCAGGTCTCGCGAGGTGTCAGATTGTTCTGTGTCGCACGGAAGCCGCAATCAGGACAAGTTAAATTTGATTTGTTGCTGTGATCAGTGAAGCAGGAGTGTGTCTAAAATTAAATATTTTACTTTGACTTGTATCCCCAAAATTAAGTCCCAGGGCTGTAGGCCATCATCCTCCACATTTCTCTCTATAGGATCTCATAATGAGAAGAAAGAAGTAGGCTAATGGATTTCTTATTGTCATTACGCTTCATATGACAGCTCTTTAGTTCTTGTTCTGTCACAGACTACAAGACCAGAATGACTAAAGACCATGACCATACCAAGGCTGGGCAACATACGCCATGGCCATATGTTTCTGATCCAGCAGCAAATCATTTAGATGACCTTTTATCACACAGGTTAGCAGTTAACCTGTGTGATTTTTTGGATATGATGCATGCTTGCAGATGCAAAACCCTCCACACTGCCAGTAATCACTATACCACTTGAATACCATTTAGAATAACGCTTTGTTATGCAAATACATTGCCAGATGGCTTAAGATCTTTTAACGTTAGAGTCCTACATGACAGCAATATTAAAACCTATAGAACAGTGTCTGCATGATGAATCATCATTCAAAAGGCAATTCTGCACTGGTGAAAGAGTTTACCTATTTTGTACTCCCTGCATATTCTCCACAGATTGTGTTTGTAATCAGATGTTACAAAGAAGATGCTAATGCAGTTCCACAATACTTGCATCCACTGATGAAGCTGTTTGGATTCCAGTACTTAAATTGGCTGTGGTTTTGTACGATAAAATACTTTTCTTAGGAAAGAAATGGAGGTGAATGTTCTGTGATCTCACAAAAAACAAAGTGCCAGCTGTAGCAAACTGAGGCTTTTTGAAGCAGTGTTGACTTGGGGGTGAGAAAACAAAATACTTCAAGGCAGTACAAGAAGCAATTCTTATTTAAAAGTATTAAATTTCTACAATCACCTGTCTTGTGAAACGAAAAATGTGAGAATTGAGTTGAAATCCCTATACATATTGCTGCGCTGAGGATATAGTGGGTGGGAAACCCAATAAAAACAACAGCAACAACCAAGGGAACAATGCTGCAAAACCAAATCAGCCCAAAACACTCATAATACTGAAATGTGAATATTAATTTTCACCGCTATTACAATCAAAACAGCATGAAAGCATCATAATACACATGCCAAACAGCAATCAAAGGAAAATAAGCACAGAAAGTAACACCAGTGCAAAGACTGCACATGGATGGATAGTAGCATAGAAGCAGATAGTAGCAGCAAACAGACAAAGACTTTGCCTAAAAGCAGATCTGCAGGCAAGAAATAAAACAACCAGCACCATCATCAGCCTTGTACTGTAACTTGCAGGATAATGTCAGCATGTTGCCAAACAAACAAACAAACAAACAAAGGCCCAAGACATGTAGCACAAGCAGCACACACTTAGCTTGTTAAACTTTGCCAAACTGAGGCTCAGTGTTGACATTGGGGGTGAGAAAACAAAATAGTTACTTGAAGGCAGTACAAGAAAAAAATAATATTTAAACATATAACATTTTTACAGTCACGTCTTGTGAAACGTGATATGCGAGAACTGAGTTGAAATGTCTACATATTGCTGAGGATGAAGTGGGTGGGAAACTGTAAATGTCAGTGAATGTATGTTGAGTTCCCCATGAACATATGTGTGAAAGGGACGTGTGCAAAACAACACCATTGGGATCCTACAGCCAACATATAAGAGACCTGGCAGTCTCAACAGGAAGGAACCCAATAAAAACAGCAACAACCAAACTCAGCCACACAAAGATTTTGCCTAAAAGCAGATCTGCAGGCAAGACATTAGAACAGCCAGCTCCATCACCAGCCTAGCACAGTAGCTTACAGGTTAATGTTAGCATGTTGCTAAACAAACAACTGAACAGGCTGAAGACATGCACATGTTAGCACAAACAGCAAACACATACCTTGTTAAAGTGAAGCAGGCATCTCAGCACAACATAAATGCATTCACTCACCAGCAGATCCCAGGGAGAGAAAACTTTTCCTCCAGAAGAGACGTGATTGAAATGTTGGCAGGTGAGCTTCCTTGTGAAATGCTACATGAGTGTTAGAACCAGGAGCAGGCCAAAAGAGTGGGCCGGGCACTGACAGCTTAAACAGCCCTGCTGCTGCAAAGGGTGCGTTTGATTTATTTTGCAGCAACTAGAGTTTGTCATGTGAAAGTGTAGCTGTGCACTTAATAATGCACCTTAAATAATGGCATGGCTTATCCAGCTACTAAGAAAAAGCTTTTTTAACATTAGCCTTCTACTTCAATGTTTATCCATTTTCTGAATGTAGACCTACAGGATTTTGTGCTGGATACATCCTATATAAGAAATGGTCATTAGTGACTGAGTGGTTTGTAAATGTGCTTCATCCACATAACACATTAATTCAACAAGTAGGCCTACACCTGAAATCCAATTTCAATCTGTTGACTTTGATTTACAGATAAAATAAATAGTTTAGACAACACTTTCTCATACCTAAACAACAGACTAGCTTGTTTACCAACGACTCCCAAAACGGGAGTCGTTTACCGTATATTTAACGTGAAACGGTCACACAGCTGCAGTTTTAAACACGTGGTTAACGTTATAAAGCTGAACTTGGTTACAGGAACAAGGTTAGGAAACAAAACTGCTAAGGTTGAGGAAAAGATCATGGTTTGGGTTTAAAATGATTATGTTTGTTTTGGACATAAGTCCATGGTCCATACGTCTGTGACGTGGTTACGTACCAGAGCATGTGAGCAGAGTGGAGCGGTGAGAATTTCCGCTCATCAACTCAGATTTCACCCCACTCCACTCAAATTGCTCACCGCTCACTCCAAAAAAAGAGTGAGCGAGAGATAAGGTGGCGCTCCAACTTTTAAATAAATCAGCTCTCTGCTCCATCCAAAATCCTCCTGCTCACATGCTCTGTTACGTATCATTAGGTTAACTTAAAAAAAAGTCAACGTTGACTTTGGGTTTCACTCGGGACACGAACAGTGGCCTCTTGGGTTCGGTGTTTGCTTTGGCGGTCTTTATACTGCATCACCTGACTTCCTCCTTCGCTCCCGCCATAATTACTACAGCCACTAGAGGTCGCCGCCTAACAGCAAATGTGAATATGGGTCGTAATAATCTCCTTGCACAATCAGTGCAGTAAAGTTGATGTGTGGGGATGGAAAATAAAAGGGTTTACTTTAACAAATCACAAAACAAAATGAGATAATCTGTATAATATCACCATCAATAACATCACACATGTTTACTGCCTCGAATAAGAAAAGCCTTCTAACATTGCTTCCTGTATAGTATTCCTTCCTGTAATTGTTCACCCAGCGAACTGTCATCATGAGAAAGCTTCTGTCGTTAGCAGCCCAGATGTCGCCACAAGTAAATTCTCAATTGGCTGTCGTGAGCATAAGTTGAGATTTCAGACACCTTCTGTATTGATGATTATCATTTTGTGTTACTACTGACAGGCATACTGTCATATATCTGTGGTCTACACATCTGTTGTCCCATAAACAGATGTGGAGCATTGCATTTTGGGATTGTTTAGCAAAAAAAATAGTTTACATGCTATGGGCACTACATGTTTACTTTTGCTGCTCGGGTTTTAACCAAGAATTCTGACACTCAAAAATAAATGATAAACAGTAAATGTAGTGGTATTTGAGATTCAATAAGCAGCCTTTTGTCCATGATGTCAATTATTACATTCTGTATTACAGTCAGTACATTGGTGAGTTTATCTTGCACTGACAGTTTTTGTAGTGTTATGGAAAAAACAACTTTGATTCATAAAGCACCTTTCATATCATAAAAAGATCATCTGATGTGCAAAAATGTATTTGTCATCTTTTTGCTCAGGAAACTCAAAAAGGAAAATTCCACCCACAAAGTAAAATGTGCTCCCATTTCTCATATAAGAAGTCGCCGTGTCAGCTGAGAGAGTAATGACTACAATATAATGAGAACAAATCGAGGGATTGTGGTGGAATAGAATAGCTTAACTTTAATATGCTATTTAGGGGAGAGAAAAGAAACAGATTTGGGGGGGATTGTCAGATTTTATTGTTTAGATTATTATTATTGTTGGGTCAGTAGAAATGAAAATTACACTATTAAATAAATTACACTATAAACTCTGAGTTCTTGGCACCAGCATCCACCACTGCTGCAAAGACTGCTGCACTAAATATAACATTTAGTTATATTTCTGTTTTTCTATGACAGTTAATATTTAACAGCTGTGTTGAATTGGATGTGACAAATTGTCTGTGGTGCAGCACAAAATTTTAGATAGTCAGAATACAGAATAAACTGTCAGTTAATGTTCTTATAGAAAAAGTGTCGGTCTGCAGTGCATATCGACTGTCCTTGATATGCACTTGAATGTTTTTTTTTGTGTGTTTTTTAATTATTTGTCTCATGTACATGGCTTTGAATGAGTCTGTTCATTAGCATTTCATACTGCAACCAATGCTGCCCCCTGAGGCTCTTAAGGTGGTGCAGTACACAGACTCATTATTTGCTCTTTGTCAACTGAGACTTCATTAAAAAACCTAATTACAGATTTTAATTAGAATCCTTGGATTATAGTTTTATATTATCAATATAATAATCACATCCACTTATAACCCTATGTGTTAACTTATTATCAGAGTGGCAATTTATAAATAAACAGCAGAAAAACCTATTTTTTAACAGCAAACATGTCTTCAGTTATTAATCAATGTATTTCGTTATCTGGCTATGTTAATGCAGTATGCAACCATTTTATTTCCATGAGTTTGAAAACTATCATTGACTAAAATACAAACACTTGACCGTGGCATTGTCTGCTGAAACACCACCAGCAGCATTTTAAGTTATGATGTCAATAATCCAAACACTGCCCCAAAAATGTGTGCATTTATTTCATTCTTGCACAAAAAAACAGAAATATATATTTAGTTTATTTTTCACAATGCACAGTGTTGGTTCTTTACTGGATGAGGTATCTATGGTTTGAATTAATGGGCTTTCATTGTATATGATGTTTACAAATTTCTCTGTATTGGAGGTTAGCCAATGACTATAGTCTGACTCACTGTTGATATGAAGCCTGTCATTGGACGCCTATTTCAGATACTGATATATCTACTTTATTGCACCATCACTTAGTGCCGCCCAAGATGATTGTGATTGGTTCAAAGAAATGAACCCAGTTCACCAGTGGACTAAAAACAATCTGTAGTTGTGTTTAGTATGAATTTAAGTACGAGAAACACGATGCCATTGGTTCTATTGTTAAACTAGAAGGGCACTCAGAGAGCGTAGACCTCCGCCAAGCCAAGGTATGCCCTATCTCGCAATGGTAACTCTCCGAATTGAGGGGCCGTTCACATGAATTCTCCCAGTCGGGACCTAATTTTTCGGACTATTCCGACACCAAGTTTCATGAAAATCAGGCCAGTAGTTTTTCCGTAATCCTGCTGACAGACAAAAAAACAGACAAACCGAGCCCAAAACATAACTTCCTTGGCGGAGGTAATGATGGGTTGCAGTGAAAATGTGTGTGCATAAATCCTGTCCAACCATATTTCTCTACAATAACACTGTCACTTTGTCACAAACATCCTGTGAATTGTATTTAGTTTTACTGTTCAGCCTCATTTATTTTCTTTCTTGAGTTAGCATTGTAGCACTTCTGGTTCCCTCGTTGCAAAGTCAAGTTTTTTTGAATGGGTTTTTGGTTAGATGCCTGAAATAAGGTCTGTGGTTAACACAAGCTAAAGATATTTTCTTTTGTTCTACAACATAAAACATGTCGGTAAATACCCCACACGCAAGGCGGTTGC
>JAOVVB010133120.1:0-12228 GCA_028570985.1 Heterobranchus longifilis | reverse complement strand
GTATATATATATGTATGTATATATATATATATATATATATATATATATATATATATATATATATATATATATATATATATACACACACTATACACCATACATTACATTTTATGATTGTTGTGCAACTCATTCCAAAATCACAGGCATTAATATTCCATTATAACAACCTCCACTCTTCTGAGATGCTTTCCACAAGATTTTACAATCTGGCAGCAGGGATTTGATCTCATCCAGCCACAGAAGCATTAAGTGGGGTTCGGACACTAATGGGTGAGAAGGCCTGGCTTGCAGCCTGCATTCCAATTCATCCCAAAAGTGTCAGATACACGAGGTTAAAGTCAGCAATCTGAGCAGGAAAGTAACGTTCAAATTGTGGCCATTTCTTTATGGACCTTGCATTGCACTGTTGCTATGCAATGTTGGGATCACTTACTATATACTCCAGGATTAAGATTTATCTTTATTGGATTTTAGAGACCTACAATAGGTCAAACCATGAAAAACAGCCCTGGACCAAAGGTACACAAAACCATGTAAACAGGCGTATCCACATATTTTTGGCTATGTTATATATAGACAGTCAAAATTAGGGGTGTACGGAGTCATCTGTATTTGTTTATGCGTGTGCATATGAATGTGTGTGTTTGCGTGAAGGTGATCCTAGCTAATCCGGTTTTATAAATGTCTGACATAATCTGTGTTCCACTCACAGTGTCCAGAAGGGAGGAAAAGAGGCAGAGACAAGAGAGAAGAGGGGAGGAGAGAGAGAAAGAGTGACAGGAACAAAAAGCAGAGAGGGCTGAGATCTCAGGGGACAGATGATGGAAAGGCAGATGGGGTTAAGGAGGATGACAGAAATGAGGCGTGAGAAGGGAGGGAGGGAAGAGAGGGGATGAAGAGGACAAGCAATAAGACAGAGATGAAGAAGGAATGAGCCAGGTGGTGGGTGGTGGAAAATTCCTTTGGGATTTAGCGTGGAAAGAGTGACACATGACTATCAATGAAGGTTCAGTTATCATGGAATGGCAGATGTGTGGTAAAGGGCAAGAGAGGAGATACGCAGGGTAGAGACGAGTCTGAATTCAGATAAGGAATGCAAAAAAACAGAAGGGAAAAACAGGAATCTGTCAATATAAAGGAATGTAGAAGAAAGACGATTTATATTTAGCAGTTTTATCAATATATACTGGGAGAAAAAACAGAAAAATTCATCTTAACGGAAT
The DNA here is from genome assembly GCA_028570985.1 of Heterobranchus longifilis. Lineage (NCBI taxonomy): Eukaryota > Metazoa > Chordata > Actinopteri > Siluriformes > Clariidae > Heterobranchus > Heterobranchus longifilis. Next base: position 11,005 of record JAOVVB010133120.1, on the reverse strand, counting down.
AAAACAAGTGGAATAACACATTAAACTGCACTGAGCTCTTCTGAAATCTGCCTCCTCTTTTGGATTATTATTTCACCATTACCATTACATTCAGTCGGGAAACTATATTTCATGTTAACATATACCTTTGTTTTTTCTTTCCATAAACTATTATATTGCAATGTGCATATAGCATGCATTTTGTTGTCTTTTTTCCACAAAAAAGCTGAATATTATACTTATATTGTAAACATTGTGCAACTTGCTTTGGTAAAATTGTACTTAATTATGGTTATACCAATAAAGCACTATTTGAAGGCTGTGGCTACCATTGATGACACTGAGGTCATGTATTTTTCTGGGAATTTGGGCTTTTATAATCCTGGGGGGTCGTTAACATTCTACAATTAAAAATATACACATGGTGAGTATTTTATATGCTTTACAATTCACATTTTTCAAAAAGAAAAATCAGACTTAGTATGTTCAAATATGACTTATTCTAAGCAAACAAAGTAAAAAACAAACAAGAGGTTGAAACCTACTGTAGTATGTAGCTGGACCGTGTGTTGGTCAATGTGCAAGTTGTGCTGGCTCCCCAGCTTTGCTGCAGTCCAGCAAAAAAAAAACAACAACAAAATACCAAAAAATTAAAGGTCCTTCACACCCCACAGGTGTTTTCACTTCACACTGATTAGGCCTCGCTGCTGAGAGGACATCTAATCAACCAAAAAGAATTGAAATCACCTGCCTGCGTGGGTGTACAGTGAGCATGCAGGGCCTTTTTAAGATTCAGTATTTCACCACCAGAATTTCATTCATGGCTTGAAAACAGACCTTGATGTCGGGGGAATCAAATTTACAGAAAGAAAATAATTCAACAGTTATATGAATAGATGAAATACAAAGAATCTACACATTTTTAGAGAATTTCTTTTTGGACTCATGACCTCAGTAGTTAAAAAATCCTGGCAACAGCCTTGAATTCAGACGGACCTTTTTTCTCTTGTCATAGTAGGAAAAAGCACAGGTGCTACTAATAACATTAACGATGGCTCCATGCCATTTTGAATATTCATGCCAGCAAGCCAGCATGCACAACACAAGGGCTCTGGACCTGGGGCACCTAATGCAGCCTTTAGTCGTGTTATTAATTACACCTGTGCTTTTCCTGCTATGACATGATAAAATGTCTGCTAGGAATACATCCAACTCACACACACAGCACACATACATGGACATTATGCAGTGTATTAGAATTATTCATCAATTCACGTCAACCCAAATGCATCCATGACATGACAAGTTGCCACTATTGCACATTATTTTCAGCCACCTCCTCTTTCTTTCCATCTGTACACCTGGTTCTAAAACATTTCCTCTCCTCCCTCCGTCCTCCCTGACCCCTCCTCCTCCTCCTCCTCCTCCTCCTCCTCCTCCTCATCTGGTAGCTGTCCTTTCAGCACCACCGCCACTGCAGCAAAACCCTGCTCCACTCTACCTTTAACACTATGCTTTTTTTTTTTTTTACAACTCCACCTACATCATAGCTACATAATATCACGTACAAGCCAGTCTGAGTAATCAAGGAAATGGGAAGATTGTGCTTCTAATGTGAACAGGGCTGGGCGATACATACCTCGATATTGATATTGCAATGATATTGTAGGGTTGATTATTGGTGCTTTCACAAAATATTTACACAATGAGATTTTTGATAGATAATTATCATGTGATAATAAAGTGGATAAAGGCAAATAAGAAAACAGCGAGAACTGTCGGGTAAGAATTACAACTCTTTACTGTGATGCAGCTTTTAAAACCAGGAAACGACACTTATGCTGTGTAACGATTTCCAAAATAAGATGATATCTAGTCTCAAATCAAGATATGAATATAATATCAATATATTGCCCAGGCCTAAATATGAAGCAATCTTTTAGAAAAAAACAAAAACAACGGTTTGTGATTGAAGTGAATTTGATTGTTGAAATATTCATTGCTTTCAGGTGGTTTCCCTGAAAGATCATCAGCTGCTAATTTGTTGTACTCAAGTGAGTGGTTTCAATGCAGCATCTTTTTTATAAACTCAGAGTAATGATTGAAAGATTTATGAGTGAAACTAAAAGGCATTTAATGAAGTCTCTCAGTCTGCAAGGCCATTAGAAGGCAAACATCCATCCACTTGTTTTCCATTTTATGTAACTGCCTTTTAGGACGTATTTATTCTTAGCATGCACTTAAAGCACACTTAAACTTCCATTAAGACTTCATAAGCGCTAATATGCTAATATTCTGCCATTAAAACTGTAAATGGTACCCATATCACTCCTTCCGACTCATACAAATACTCGGAATCTGGCTTGACAGCAGACAGTCATTCAAGGTTCATATTTGCCCCATCATTACTTCAGCAGCTAAACCCTGTTTATCATAGTGCATTACGCTTTATCACTGATGACAAATTTTGTACTCATCACTGCTCCCTGTATCACTGCGTTTGATGGACTTACTATCTTTAAGGCTCTACTGTAAAAGCTGCCAAACTACCTCAAATTTCAAATTAAAACTGTATGATCTTGTGTTTTTTTTATGACGGTTGTAATTGTACTGTTCTTTGTCGATTGTGGTTGTCTTATTTGTGTTGTTTGTGTACGCCGGTTGTCTGGTTATGAATATTTCTTGTTCTCAGGTCTGTCTTTAAAAAATATTAAATAAAGGTTAAAAGCATTCATACCTTGTAAGCACATAATTTATTTGATGTCGTAGGTTATTGTTATAATATAGTTAAAAGCCTCATTTTGTCAGGTGATTTTTAGAAATTAAAGAAACTCTCAGCCTCTCAGCCATTCTTTGTCTTTTCTCACAGTAAAATCCTTTTAGTATTGTATTAACGGTCCTGTACACCCACAAAGTTTTTAAAGTTACAATGGCTGATGACTCGGGTGTTATGCAGGGTATTATGTAATCTCACCGAACTCTGCTGTGCACTAATACAAATGAACAAGATGTAATTGTCCTGAGGAACATGTCAGTCCTGAGAAGACGTCTAATTAAGCAACATAAGTGAAAACACTTGTGTGGGTGCACAAAGGTGTGAAGGGGCTTTAAAGTAATACTTTGTTATTTTGTGAAATACGCCTTTATTCACTTTCTTGCTGAGTTAGATGAGAAGATTGATACCACATGGTAAATATTAAGATACAGCTTAGCTTAGTTTAGCTTAGTTTAGTTTAGCTTAGCTTAGCTTAGTTTAGTTTAGCTTAGTTTAGCTTAGTTTAGTTTAGCTTAGCTTAGCTTAGTTTAGTTTAGCTTAGCTTAGTTTAGTTTAGCTTAGCTTAGCTTAGTTTAGTTTAGCTTAGCTTAGCTTAGTTTAGCTTAGTTTAGCACAAAGACTGTCAAAGGGTGCCTACATCCTGATTGCTGTCTCTTGTAAATACAAAATTCTACCTTTGTCCTGTAAAATCATTAGCTTGCAAAGGATAAGAAGTCAGTGAGTGAGTGAGTGAAACTTTAAAGTCTTTTCTGTTTTTTTAAATCTTTCTACGACTCCCAGAATGCTCATTTGTGTATCAGTTACTCACCCCGTGTTACCTTGAATTTGTGAAGAAACTTTTTCTCGCAGGCCTCCACAGTGAACGAAGAATCCAATCCATTCATTCAGCTTTCCAAACACCCTTCCTTCCTGTCTTCTCCTTTCCTGGTGGATTCTACACAATGGAGCAAAACAAAAGACTTCAGTGACAAGTGCTTTAGACGTACTTACAGCTTTCTTCTCTCACCACTGTGCTTCCACAGTAGTCACATTATTTAGAGAGCATGTGGTTCAGACATTGATTAAACCAAAGCTCCTTCGTGTCTGCAGCCATCTTTGATGTTTCAAAACCACATTAAAGAGGAGAATCCTCTCCTGAAGTGCTCTCTCTCGGTTTGGGATTTCAGTGCAACCTGAGCGTTATGGATTCACACTTTGCCTCCACACGGAGATTTGGATGCATTCAGTGAGCATGAATGTATCCCTGCCTGGCTAGACTTGCTGGCAGGGCCGCTCATACATGTGTCACCGGCCTCGCTCTCACTAATACACTTTTGCAGGGTTTTCCTTGGCAGGGGACTGGAGGACCGTCTTGCCTCGGTGTCCAAGCTAAACAGAGAAGCGTTACAGGGGAGGACAGATGGTCCGGGACGGCACGCAAAGAGTCTGAAACTAAATAACTTTGTCACACCAAAAGACATTCTGCTGCTGGACGCCGCTCTCTAAGCTTGACACGAGTGTTTTAACAGATGTGAGCCCTCTATTGCATGCATTATACTTTATTTTTTTGCAAGATTTGCATCTTCTGATATAGTATCAATCAACAAATGGATGCACTAATGTACCAAGAACCAACAAGCAACATGTGCATTTGAAAAGTTATATTGGAACATTGTTTCTTTATATAATAATTTCGTTTTTTCCCCAAATATTTTTTATGTTTTCATTTCTGGTTTCTCATTCTGTGTGAAATATAAAGCTGTAGAATAATTGCAGTAGAGTAGAAAGAACAGTATTTCCCTCTGATTAGTATAATGACAAAATACTCAAGTTAAGTACCAATACACCAAATTTCTTCTTAATGCACATGCTTTTTGGGGGATTTGCCTTGTGATTAGTGGTGCTTATCTTATGTATACATTGTATGGATTCTATTTTACTTATTGTTGTACTTAATATTAATTATTATTAACTGCTGTTTGCAAGCCAAATTGCCCCTCTGTGACCTTAAAGCTTTATTCTTTACTTTTTACTTATTTTTTTCAAAAGGTTTGCACGATTTAAAGGTGTTAAAAAGTCAAATTGTGGCTCTGCTCTCGAAAATTGGGTTCAGACCCTCGTGTGATTCTGCAGAACCATGTCATCAGATATGACAATACATAAGAATTTAAATGTATATAAATGGGAGGGTAAGAGGGTCAAAAAGACTGTCCTGCTCAGGGCAATGGTGTGCAGTAAGGCCCTCTAGTGGTGGCTTACACTAAATGCACCCATGCAAAAAGTATAATTGGTGCAATTCATAATGTAGCTGTAATGGTACTATAATTAGAGGCAGTTTTTGTATATTATACATTGTACAGTTTCAACTATTATAAGATATTATACTCTTGTAAAAAGTGTTTAATCTTGAATTAATTGCCTTTAATATACTACAATAATATAATGAGGCTACTGATCCAATATTTTGTAAATAGGTAAAATGTTTAGAGAAGTGCTTAAATACAAGTTTATCCAGCCACAAGGCGAAAGACATGAACAATTTGTATATAATCCATGACCCACAATTCCTTGGGCCGGGATCCCGGCTGTCTGCTTGGACTCCTTCCGTAAACAAGATCTGATTTCTGAAATTGACGCATTTGAGGTAACGTTCCCATGCCTCGATTCTGAAAAGCAGTTCCAGGTTTTGGCAAACACGAGGAACGCTGAGCCACAGAGAAGAAAACTGAAATAACGCAGGAATAACAAGATAAAAAGCAGCCAAAACTAAACCCGTTCTAGAATAAACTCATTTCTCACGATTAGTTTGCTGGAGAGGTAAGTTGACTTTATTGGTATTAGACTATTAAACTTAATGGTAGGATACGGAGCCAATAATTCCTGCCCTGTGCTTGTATTACTCTGGTCTTGGCCGGGTCATTGCGCTCGACCATCGGACAAATATCTCACCAATCAGGGATCGTGCGTGCATAGTTGTGAGGGGAAAAAAGGGAAATCCCTCGTCAGGTTCTGGGGGATTACAGTCAGACTGAAAACCAGCCTCGCAGATTGCAGGAAAAGTCAAGGATCAAGACCCAAGGTGGGAAAAGTATAACAGAGCTGTTAAGAAAGATGTTACTCCGGTTGTCAAGACTGTAGCCGTTTTGAGAAGCAAATCCTGGCAAATGACGGACAAATCTGACCGTCAGTTCAGACTTAATTTGTAACTTAAGAAGGTGCCTCGAAACATTCCAGCTGTCAGCACAAATTTTTCCCACTCCAGACTCCCAGAGAGCGAATGTGGGGTGTTTTTCTTCCTCCCCGCTCAGACCGATTGATTGGGAGTTAATGTAAGATTAACAATGTTACACCCAAATTGCCGCTCGGGCCGTCCAAGAATTACTAAGAGGGAAATTGCAGTGATTCAGCAGCGCTCGTGACTCATTTCCAGCAGTGACGGTGAAAGAGAGATGACATTGAGTTTAGCTTTGGAAACATTTCATGATCTCACAGAAAACAAGCAGCAAGTACCGATATGAGTCTGATTACTAGTCTACAGAAAAAAACCCATCAATAAACATTTAGAGAGCCATTTGTGACGTGTGTGCTGCAGGGGTGCATTTTGTAGAAGTGGGGGAATTTTAATTTCAGTTTAACCACAAATTAAACATCACATTTCATTCAGTTTGTCATGAGGTTTTGGGCTTTTTGCTGACATGCTGAACAAACATTAAACCTCAGTCAGCTCTAATGCTGCTGCCCATGACCTTTGACCTCCCGTCACACTTTCCTACAATCGAGTTTTACACGCAAGCTTCGTTCTTTGGGAACAGAAAGCAAAATCATCTCACAGGTACCAACTGACAGATTAGAGGAGAATAATGAGATATCATCATTGTGTGACAATAAAAACACAGATTTTATTTTCATATTAAAAAACAACAGCCAATATAGACTCCTAAATTTAAATACAACATACATTGAAAAGATGAGAAAAATAAATCACATTGTTGAATTAATTCCAAGTTGTGCAGGATGTTACAAGTGAAATACTAACACACAAACACACACACACAATGATTCAAATTCTGACCTGATGGCACTAAATAAAAAAATAAAGGATTGCCAAAGTCTGAACCAAATTGTGATGATCAATCCAACAGCTGAGACATTTCATGGAAAACCACAAAAGTCAGATGATCACCATCAAAACTTTATAACAATCCATCTAACAATTCACACCTCGTGTAATCAATAATTCCTTGTAGCACCCGATAACGTGATCATTTACTGAAAATTTAACAAAACCCAATAATGTATTAAAGGGTCCTGATTGATACATTTTTACTGATATTTTTTTCTTTTTTTCAAAAGTGATGTAATAATTTAGATGGATAACGTAATGATGTAAAAAAAAAAGTATGCTTTTCTTGGAAATGTAACGTGTGCAAGTATACAAAATGTACAATACTGTTAATGTCACAAACATTGGGCACTGATCTCATGTTCGGAAATGTAAACTCGAGGCTTTATGAAGAATTTTAAATTTACAACCGATGGCAAGTGTTACATTATTATCAGGCAAAGATGCCCACGACGATCAGCGTCAAATGCAGAACCGGCACTTAGCACTTAGCATGGTCTTATAGACAGTAGCATAGGGCGCCACCATGTGGAGGGGCAGCTGCGCTAACAAGAAGGAATTTTTTTTTTTTTTTTAAATGACCATGATCCAATATGTTTTAAGAAAAATATGTTTGTTGGTTTTGCAGAGTCTGTCTGTGTGGCGTGCGCCCCGCAGCGCCGCTGATCAATTAAACAACTGCACAACGCTGAACTATCAGCAGCAGCCTGGTCGTGTCTAGATGGTAACCTAAGATTTGTCTCGCATGACGGTTAAGGTTAGGCACTGACCTCGGTGTTTAAGGTTATAGGTCGTCGGTAACGAGTCTCTGGAGAGTTTTCACAAATCTAGGGTTACCAGCTGCACCCAGAGTAGTCTCACAGGTACCAGACAATCAGAGATCTCCGCCTACCGATCCTCTAATGCAAGGCAGCTACTCAGTTACTTTTTCTTCAGTGATTGCTGGAGCCATCTCCTAATACACGCATTTCTGGTACGACAGTGTTTACAGCAACACAACGCCCCCAATATGAAGGACCGCCCCTAAAGACTTTGGATTGGTTCTGCAACAGAAGGTTTTTTTTTTTAAACTCTAAACCAGATTTAGGAACAAAAGCTGGGAGAAGGTCATCAGTCTCTAGTTGAGCGAAGCATCTAGAACAGATTTCCTGAACAGATTTCGCCTAGGGCCCCAAAAATGCTCAGGCCGGCTCTGGTCAAATGTTAGTGTCACATACTGAAAACACTAACAGCATTTTGTATACTTGCACAGAAAAAAAACCCAGCATACATTACTACATTATCGTCAAAATGACTACATCATCAGTTTTGAAAAAGACCCGCCTTATAAAACTGTCTGCATCAGCACATTCACCTCCTGCTGGCGATCCTCCTGGATCTCCTCAGCACGGGGCTCTGCGTCTCCTCTGCAGCCGGCCGTGACGTGGACGGAGCTTCCACACTCTGATTTTTTTTCGGTTGTGAAGCTGCGGGTACAGGAGGCTTTCTTCTCCCTCTCACAGGCCGCACAGACTCCTGGGAGTTTGACTCCTCCACTTTCTCCTGCGGCCTTCTGGCTTCTCTCACAGACTTCTCAGCCGCAGCTCCAGACTTCTGTTTCGTCTTCAGCGTTTCACTCGTCTTCTTCTTGTCATCTTTCACGCTGGTCTGATCGGCTGCCAGTTTGCTCCTTGTTGTTTTACGTTGCGTTTCTTGCAACTTGTCAGTACATTTAACAGTCTTCGTTCTTCCCTTTCCTCGAAGTGTCGCCTGTGTTTTCGGGGCTTGCGGTTCCCCCGAGGCATCCGTTTCTTCTGCGGTGATTTCTGGTGCTTTCTGGGAGTTTATCTGCATTTCAAGAACCTTATAGGCTTCCTGGAAAACCACACTTTGTCTTTAGACGACAGTGAATCCTTAAAAGCCTTCACTTTATAACAAGATCAAATATTCTCACCTCTTGTTGTGCAAGTTCAGATTTCATGTCAGATAACTGCCTCATTAATCCCTGGATCTTCAGCTGAAAGCAGATATTTATTTTAAAAAAAGCAAACTTCTCCACAATAAAATGTTATTTTATTACAAGTTGGAGCCTCTCTTACCTGTTCACTGGCAATTTGTATTTCAAGCTGTCCTCTCTCTTTAGCCTCTTCCTTCCGCCTAAAGAAATCAATGTTAGTATCATGGTTATAATCTTTCTGAATTTAATTGTAGTTAGTTTTCAGGGTGTGTTTGCTGGTTTTAGTTTTGTTTCAGTTTTGCAGGAAGATTTCGTTTTTAAAGATTTAGTTTAAATAAAGGCCAGGTATAATGTCTTCATTTCCTCAAATAATGACTGGTGCTTCTATTTCCCTCCGCTGCAGAGGGTACCAGGCCTTTATTTGAAACAGGCAAGGTGTTGAAAACATCATGATTATTGTTACATTTATTCAATTAAAAGTGATGGAAATATACATTATGCTTGGTCGGCATGCAGATATGCTAATATTCTTTTTTTTTTATTTTTTTAAATGGTCATTATTTGAGGTAGGCCTTTATTTGTTTGTGTTGACCACACCCCCCCGGCCATTATTTAATAGGCTTCTATTTGAGGAAATACTATGTACATACAAAATGCATGGTTGGAGAATTGTATAGGAATGTACTGTGTATTGCATTCACTTGAGAGAAAAAATAAAAAATAAAAATTAAGTGCCCCATTTTTTCTTAATTCAGAAAAACAGAGCAGATTTTTTTTCTCAAGTGAATGCAATACATTTCCATAGCAATGGCCCTATTAATGTTTAATGCATAATTTTTGCGCTACTTAATGTCTAAAGCATTTCAAGTTATGTGGTTCAATGTCACGAGATTTGATGGAAATTCATGCCGTCTCCTTTGGTAGTGAGCTAAAAAACTAAAACGGAAATTAATTTATGATCATTTTCATTCATTTTTTAACCAGGTGATATAGTTTCAGTTTACTTTTTCTTGAGTTATATAGTTTTTATTTAGTGTCAGTTAACTAAAAATATTTTTCACTGCTTATTTTTTCCTTTTAGATTTACTATAATAAGTCTGGTCACTTTTTTTTTGTTGAGCTTCACAGATGGAACGCAGGAAACAATCGATAAGTAATCAGTATTCAATCAGGGCTTCTTGCATAAAAGAAAATGAGTTTGACCCTCCCATGATCTACACACCAATCTGTTAATGCATACTTTGTTAAAAAAAAAAAAAAAGATCCTTTTAAAATGAGACACTGACTCAAGATGAGAACACACGGTTTCATCCATGCACGCTCTCTTAATTACTTGTTTGCCACCATCTCCTCCAGGCGAGCGAGCTCCATCCTCGTCTCTCTGCTGGCTCTTTGGATGTTTTCCTCCGTCACCATGGCGAGGAGAGACTTGGCGTCCAGGTCCGTTAACTCGGCCGATGGCGACGTCATTTTGAGGACCACTTTCACCCACTCAGTGATGTCTTCACAGGACGGGAACTGACAGAAAAACAACACATTTATCAGGATAAATGAAGGGCAAAGAACCTGCACACACAAGTTTATGATGAGAGAATATACTCATATGTTTTCATGTTATTCTATTATTCCGCAGGCTCAGCTGGCTTGTGTTTGAAGCTTGTGAATTTCCAGTGAACGGTGATATCTAACGGGCTGTAAATGCCAGGGGAATGATCTCAAAGGATCCATCATCTTTAACATTTTTATACAATCGTTGACCTTGAAGGGGGAAGACATTTTTTTGGAAAATGATGCTATTTTAAGGGCAATATAAAACGCTTGTAAAAATGCCTGTACCAGACACATGCTTGAACATTGAGAGAAAGTTATTGTGGTGGTAAAAAGGTCAGATGTGTGCGTGCACACATCATTTGCGTGCACAAGATATTGTTTAAAGGTCCCATATTACGCTCAGTTTAGGTTCATACGTATATTTGAGTTTCAACTAGAACATGTTTACATGCTTTAATCTTCAAAACACATTTCTTTTTCTCTTCCTGTCTGTCTGAAACGCTGCGTTTTAGCACCTGTCTCTTTAATCCCCCCTCCCAAAAAAACCCAGTCTGCTCTGATTGGTCAGTGTTTCCGGGTCTTCCGCATCTGTACTCTGTCTCTGCACCATCAGCCGAGGAATAACTGTAACGGCACTTTCTACCGAGGATGGACAAAAGCT
>JAOVVB010133111.1:0-12228 GCA_028570985.1 Heterobranchus longifilis | reverse complement strand
TTATCAAAAGAGAAATTAATTAAAACTATTGAAATAATTACAAGGAAAAGCAGCAAATCTTCACATTTGAGAAGCTGACGATCAAACGATCAACAAGTTGCATCAATTTTCTGTCAATCTTAATTTGTAAAATAACTAAAGCTATCAAATAAATTAAGTTGAGTAAAGAATACAATATTTCCTGAGATGTAGTGAAGTATGAAGTAGCATAAAATGGAGATATTCAAATAAAGTACAAGTACCTCAAAATTGCACTTAAGTACAGTACTTGAATAAATGTTACTTTCCACCACTGAGTATTTTCTGTTGTTATTTATTTTTTATTTTTTAGTTCTTATAATACATCCTGCTGCTGAAAGACAATCTGCTTCCTGTTTACACTGCTACGCACATACGCACACAGTGTACGTGACTGGTGATGGACGGAGATTAGTTCTGAAACGTACTAATGTAGATGCAGCCTGAGACAATACTAGATGATATTTGTAGCTTGTCAGTCGTAGTCAGGGCCTGCCCCATTTGAATTCTGGGACCATCTGCTACTTCATACATCCTCTCTAATAGCTTTCTTTTTCCATCAGGGCTGTCTCACTATCTGACATAATGTAGTTATGCACAAGACATTCACTCAATATTCAACAAAGCGCACACTATCTGACTGCACGGCTGTGTGGCATTTTCTCAACCTGCCCGCACATAACAAGAATTTAAGCACATGAGCACTTGGTATTTGACTGCTCCAGAGTCTGAATAGCGTGGAGGAGAGCTGAGTGGAGGATTGAGATTGATCAGCGGTGAGACAGTGGCTGTGCCGCTCGCTGAGTGTTTCTGATTTTTTTAAGGTCACCCTCACTAGAGCCAAAAGGGCACATCAATTTTAGAGCCCTCATGAGGAGGCACCGCGTCTCCTCCTCGATCACTCAGCCCCCTGTGGAGAAACGACATCTGAAGGTGCATTTGATTTGTGTGAAACTCGGTGCCGTGCATGATCGGAATAGAAAATAAACAGACGCAACCTGGGTAAACAGATGGATAGCACCTCAACATGTGGCGCTAGGCAGCTTCAGAAAACATGTAACAACTGGAAGGCAACTGATTAGTAACTTGGCAGTTGTCAAAAACAATATGGTGCTCTGTAAGTCAAACATACTGTGCATTGCCACAATATAATATTTCTACAGTACCAAATAAAGTGTATGTTTAAATAGAAGCAAAGGATGTAGCTTAACTTTTTCCTGCCAAATACTCACCGTGAGAGTTCAGAGCAACAAGTTCAGCTGTCGGAAGCTTAAAAATGTTGACGCCTTCAATTTACAAGCAGAAAAAAGGAAGCAAAACATGCATAACAGCTCATGAATCGGGAACAAACGGTCTCTAATAATAAACCTCACGAATGACACTGAATTTCCAAAGTGAAATGTATAATTGCATGAAGTGTGATTGGCCTAGACATGACCTCCCCTCCTTTTTAAAAAAACAAAAAGGTCAGACAGAGTGCGGAGCTGCTCCACATCCACATCCAGAAACACTTTTGGAAAGCAGTGCAAGGACAAAAACAATGAGGCGTTCATCCCCGAGACAGCTTCAGGGAACAGCAGTGAGTGGGAGGAGAGTGAAAAGATAACATCACAAAAAAAAACACAGACAAGGAGAGGGAGAACGAGGGAGAGAGCAGGAGGAGGAGAGTCATCAGAGATCAGGGTGACCCTGCGCCACTCAGGAACATGTTCTGCCTATAAGCTAAAGGAGAAGCCTAAAGTTTGCCACTGAGTAATCTCTCCGCTGTCAACATCCTGGGGACTCGGCCTTGACAGTGACCATGTTCCCGCAGCGCGGGGCCACGGTGCTCTCGAAACTGCCTGACATGGTTGAAGGTTTTGGTGAAATGTTTAGCCAAGTCTCTCTGAGCGGACAGCAGAGAATAAATTTACACCTGCTCTAAACATGCATGCAGTAAGAGGTTATTACAGACACTACAGGCTGAAGAATTCCCAAAACTTACTTCACAGAGGGGAAATATTTTCCATGCGGGTGCCAGAGCAGGGGGGAGACTGAGGAAGCACACTCACAAAAACATCACAGCAGATGGTGTCTTGCTTTGATATATGTCAGGTTTGATAGAGGATACCTACCATCAAAGCAAAAACAAATTCCTTACTTAAACTGAGTGAGCGTGATCAAGATGTGCTTTAGTCTGTGACATAAAGGACAGAGCTGTCTCTGGTCACAGGGACTTCAAAAATGTTGACAATTAGGCAGCTGCTTGTAAATAATAAATGACCATACATCCAACACAAACACAAAACCTGATAGCAGTTACTGGAACAGAAGGAAGAGTGCAACTTTAAAAAAATGTTTTTTTAAAAGAGCAACAACAAACAATAGTTAATAAAACTCAAGGTAGCCTCTGACAAAATGACAGTTTAGCAAATTGTGTGGAACAGAAAAAAGTCGTAGAGCGTGCCCAAAGGCTAAAGTCCTTACCGCGGCGGCCGCAGGGTTCGAATTCTACATGCTGTGTGTCGCCGCCTCTCTCTCTCTCTCACCCCTTTCCTGTTGATCTACAGCTGCACTATCAATAAATAGGCAAAAAGCCCAAATAAATATTTAAAAGAAAAAACACATTGCCATCCTGATAACCACTGCAAACACTTAACATCCCCAAAACACATTTGATCAAGTCTGATCAAATGCACAAGTTGATTTTAGTTGCTTTGGTAGACGTGCAAAGTGACAAAATGATATCAGTTATATATCAGTTAGAACGACATTTTATTATTTTACATGCTAGCGGTGTAGCTCTAGGAATGACAATGTCGGTCAGTCAATTGTTCCACCAGTTTGGTCCAGACTGAAATATAACAAAATAATGAAATAATAACAACTATTAAATACATTGCCATGCAATTTGCAGAGACATCTGTGGTGCTCAGAGGATGAAGCCTACTAACTTTGGTGAACTCCTGGCTTTTCCTCTACTCCTCCCATGATGTTGGCATTTGTGGTTTTGAGTGAAATGTTTCAACAACTATTGGACGGATTGGTCAAGATATTCATTTCCCCCTCAGGATGAATTATAATAACTTTGGCAATTCACTGACTTTTCATCAAGTGTCATTATCTGGTCAAAGCTTATTTGTTCAATACTTTTATGATCAAATACCTTCAAAACTAATGACATTCAATAGCCTCAGTTTAGCAGACTGCTATTTTTTTAGCAAATTCTAGCATCCAAACTGGTGAACATGGTAAACATTATACTTAGCATCAGCATATTAGCAAAGTCATTGTGAGAATATTTAGTATGCTGATGTTAGCATTTAGCTAGCATGGCTGCAGACTTGTCAAGTTGTTATTGTCAACAAATTCCACGAAAAGACCAAAACCAGTAATGCATTAGTTTGTTGCTACTTTACGACTTCTCCGACATTCTGTAGCGCTCAACCCAAACCCCATTTGTATTTACAGAACACAGACATCTTTAAAAATGGGTCACAAATATATAACTTAGAATGCTAAATAATTTCCTAAAGCAGCTGGACACTGCAGTTTTAAGCCAACTTTACCCAAACAGGAGGATTTGTCGAGGACCATTTTGAGCCATGGATGGATTTGGTACACTAGTAAATATTTAAGGCAGTGAGACAGTGTATGTGGGATCAACTTAAAATAAACTACAATGGCCATGTTCATGGTAAAGAAGGAATATGTCACATAGTACAACAGTGTGGCTCCTTGATGAGTTTTTAATAGTTTTTGGTCAAATTGAGCTCTAATGGCACAGAGGAATACAATATATCAGGCTCTGGATACAAAGGCAATACTAAGTAGGTTCAGTTCGATGTTGGTCTTGTTCTTTTCATAAAATGTGTTGACAATAACAAAAAATATAAAAAAAACAGTTATCCTTTAAATAAGTATGTATGCAATATTGAAACTGGAATCCTGGCTTTCTGTTTTAAGATATAAAGTGACCAATTGTTCACTCTTATCCTCACACAATAACCAATATTCTTTAGCTCCTCTTACATCCGATTGTTTTTTGTACATGTCATTTAAATTCAGTATTTGAATTTGCATTTAATTATCTTAAATGCCCTTTTCATCCCACTTCCTAGACCAATGATTGCATATTTATTCTCTTCCTCAAAGCAATATTTTACCATGTCTGATAAGTATATTAAAAGCTGACTTTCTTCCAAAACATAACCTCATATACTTCATAGTTCACAGCTGCAGCACCCTCCCCTCTGCTCCTTTGCAAACTAATAAAGCAACTAAAACTGAACAAGGGCAGCTTAAAATGGATAACCCCACCAGAAATGACTGGCCCATATTGACCCCATACATAAACAACATGGGTACTGAGACCTGGGGACATGCTGAAATCTGTCTGGTTAGGATTTAATGCGGCAGCCATCCCTCTTTTTCCTGACCCTTCTGAAACACTGCTGACCTCTCCCTTAGGTCCTTTGTTAGTACAGCAGCTCTTCAGTGTATACAATGATTTGCATTTTAGAATTGTTAAACAAATACCCACCCATGGCTCCTTCTCCCTGCCACCCACTGTGACCCTCCACCCACTCTCGTCTCAAGCCAGCCAAAGGTAATAGCAGGCATACGGTGAAGACTGCTCCAAATGTTAGCCAGAGAGAGCGGGGTCAGAGGTTGAATAATTTGTATCACTGAGTGGAAGAAATGCTCAACAAAAGGGATAAAAGTTTAACTAGCTTTGCAGCATCATCAACATGCCAGAGACTCCTCAACTTGATGGTGAATGACTCAATTCAAATGGAGCCATTTTGTTTAATTTATTAAATGGCTCGCTGCACCATTTTGTAGACGAGGAGCTGTAAAACTATCGAACAGGGGCCGCTCGGGCTCGACGTGACATTGTCTCCGTACACATTAGCCGATGATGTCAGAGGCAGGGAGGCATATTTTTGCCACTTGGCATTTTGGAAATGTGGTACGGCCAGTGCTGTCAGAGCCTGAGTGTGTAGGACTGCAGATCAATAGCCAGCTATTGGGTAGACAGTGGCGGTGTGCTGCAGTGCAATCTGGGAGTTTCCTCTGGGGAGGAACAGGTCACAAGGGGTACGGCGCGTCGGGCTGCTCATGTTGTTTAAGATGGGAGTACAGGCTAGCGCTGTGTGTTTGTGTTGCAGCTGCTGATGCGTGAAATGGAACTCAGGTAGCTGGGCGGGCCTCGGGCCTTCGCTGTATCTTCCGCCAAGTGATTACTTTACTCCATTGATTTTTCTCCCTCCTCCACTGATCTGAGAAGATCACTGGAAAGAGAGAGAGAGAGAAAGCGGAAAAAAGAAGGAGGGAGCGAGAGAGAGAGAGCAGAGGAACCATTGATTGACCTAGTACCGAGATTCAACGATTGACAGCAGAACCTTGAGTGGCAATGCTCCCTCTTAGCCCGCTAATCTATGACTGAGATCCCCGGTACATTCAGGGAGCACTGTTTTATAAATCCTTACAGATAGAGGCCAAATCTTTTCCTATCCAAACATGTTGAGACAAAAAAAAAATGGAGCTGTACTTGTGAAAACCCATCGCTGTCACATTGAATCCGCCGTTAGGAACATCTTAACCATGTCTAATACATCGACTTATTAGGAATACATTCTACTCGCAGAACGTTATGGTTGGCTCTGCACGCAGTATGTTTGTTTCTTTCATGGTCTTATCAAGGTTTGTTGACCTGGCAGGGCTGAGTAAATATATTCATGAGTTTTTGAATGGTTTATTTTATTCCATAATGCAGTGCGTCTTTCAGACAGCATGACATCTCCGAGAATCAAAACCATAGCCTACTTCTTTACCTCCAAGGCAGATAGCATAAATGCATATGCAAAAGGTGCATTTCATTACCCTAAGCTACAGTGAGCTTATGGCGTAAAGTGTCTATTAAAGGATAATTGCATTTTATTCTTATCATTATGTGTGGGGGAGATCATCTGCCAAGGCTTCAGCCACAGCAGACTTAGAGGCGGAGTTGAACTCAAGTGAGCCTCCTGCTAGAGCGTCTAACACAAGTTGATAACCACATCATGCAAACAACGTGATTTATCTTGGAAATGCATGAATACTCACTGTTGCATTGACACAGCAGCACTTTCCAGCTCTTTATTGAGGCAAAACACTCTTGGAGAAAGAGTTTCAGCAATGTATTTCAAAGGCCAACCTGACATTTTCAATTAATTTTTACATTTTAAAGGAGATGTCTGGTAATATTCTATATTATTGTCAACCAACCCCAACCCCATGAAAAGACAAAAACAAACTAGAATGTTCTTGATTTATGGTGTTGAATAATGGCCAGAAAAGTGTTTTTTTTATGATTGTCACCATGACGTTGGCCTTTGACCTTTTGGATATAAAATTAGATATTTGTGTGAAATTGTGACATAATTAGTGTATGAATACTTAAATTATGGCCAAAAACGATGCAAGGTCACAGTAACCTTGACCTTTGACCTAATCAGTTCATCCTTGACTCCAAGTGGACATTTGTGCCAAATTTGAAGAAGTTCCCTCCAGGCGTTACTGAGACAAGAATGGGACGGACATGAGGTCACAGTGACCTTTGACCACCAAGTGGATGTTTGTGCCAGATGTAATTAAAGTCCCTCAGGCGTTCCTGAGATATTGTATTCACAAGAATGGGATGGATGCGAGGTCTCAGTAACCTTGACCTTTGGCCCCCAAAATCTAATCAGTTCATCTTTGAGTCCAAGTGTACGTTTGTGCCAAATTCTAAGAAATTCCCTCCAGGCGTTCTTGAGATATCGCTTTCACGAGAATGGGATGGACGGCCGGACAACCTGAAAACAAGGACTTGATCTTACCAATAATGTATCATCTGCCAAAGCCTGATGACCGCACTGTTGCACTGGGTGACAGATTCCTTTTTACACACACACTGTAGTTTATTTTGACTCAATCCCACATACACCGTCCTGCCACTGTAAATACTCACTAGAACACCAAGTGTGTATTAATCCACAGCTGAAAATAGTCCCCAACAAATACACAATTTACTGCTGTTTGTGTAACTAAGCTAAAAGCTACAATGGTCAGTTGTTTTAGGAGATGATTAATCATCTTATGAAATAAAAGTACATACTTTGAACCCCTTTTTAAATGTTTTCATGGGATCTGTTGGCAATAAGAAAAATATTGAATAGTCAAGAATTGACTTATGTAGCATTTACCTCATGTTTGGGTTCTGACTGACATAAAGAATATTTCAGATTTAATCCAACTTTTTTTTTAGTTTTGGCAATCCTTTCTATCGGTTATATCACTACAAAAAAGGCGCAAGTAACAATCAGATGATCAGACTGTTTGTACAGTTTCACCAGATGAAAGTTGGGTATTTGTTTAACTTGTTTGACTGCTTTTCTCTCTTCCGCCATCAGACTACTTTTTGACATTATTTATTTTATGTCATTATTACTGATAAGAGCAGAGGACAAAACCACAAAAATAGTAGCAATACCACTCTGTAAAGAAGTCCTACATTGAGTTAAATGTACTTAAAATACTTAAAATAAAAATCTAAAGTAAAAGCATTTGGGTGTGTTATCATATATATCACAGTATTTGAATATCATTATTGATGCATTAACACATTTATAAGTATAGTATATACATTTAACATAAGTATGTTATGTTACATAGGTAACATTTTAACATTGTAGCTAATCACGGTGAAGCTACCTTTAGCTAAATTTACTGGAGTAAAAGTACAATATTTAGTCTCTGAAATGTAGTGGAGTACAAGTATAAATAGCATATTTTAGTAGCAATTGTACTTCAGAACAAAATGTACTTTAGAGTAGTTATTTTCCAACACAGGGGTTAGGTGCCATGCCCAGCAGCACCTCAGCAGAATGTGCAGTTTCAGCAGCGGTCAAACACATGACATACAAACTGCAACCTTCCTTTGACACAGGAGGAGTCACTTTGTGCACAAGGTCACCCTGACACCTCGCTGCTCACGGGTATCTATAGATCTCTACTGACAGAGTGATTGAGCTCAACACTGTAAGTAGATACGACACCAAGGAGAGATATAAACTATTAAATAACAAGAGTATGCAACATATAGGTCAAACACAGGTCAGTTCTGTTTATAAAATTATTGAACAGTAAAATGTTATCCTGTGTAAGGTACCTTTGTCTGCCTATAGCTGATAGGGAAGGTCAAACGCAGCGGTGTTATTGGAGCATCATTAGGCCAGGAACCATGTAAAGGCCACCGTCGTAATTAAGACCTGAGACCTGCGCTTAACATTGGCACACTCTGGTTCTGGAGAGTGATAAGTGCTTGATCCTGATCAATAAGATGCACAGCCCCGTTGCCACTTGCAAAATCAATATTGTTTTATTTGCTGTTACAATAGGCTTGTCTGGTTGCAAATGAGGTCTGAGCCGCAGAGTTACTTTGGAAGTGGAGACCTTATACCCTAGACTTCTGCCCCAGTCCACCTTAATGAATAGGCCAATAAGTGTCTGCACTGGTGACCTCGCCGGTCGGATGCCTGGGGGGTCTGCAGGAAAAATCCCCAAAGGACGGTGTCATTATCTATACACACAGTCAAATCTGCCGACTGACTATTTTATCCAGTATATCGTCTATTAGTGTTGTGTTTAGCAATTTTAGGGCATGGCGTAATACTTGCAAAGGGAAGTTAATTCTTTATAATGTCAAGGTTGGGAAAAGTGTCACCTTCTAGCATTAGGACTAACTGCAGCGATTAAGGTCTCTGTAATGTTAATTCCTTCTGACACAAGACAGTCTAAAATATAATGGAGCGCATTGTATCCATTAATCCTCCTCATATGTTCTATAGATACAGAGGTGGGATGAGTTAATCTGGATTTAGCAAACACGAATCCTAGCATTGAGCCTAATTGTCATGATAGAGCAAAGATGGGGATAGGAACAATGATTTATATGATAGGAATCGTCTGAGTTATGGATGGCGCTGTGCAGTTCAGATAATAGAGAAAAAGGTCTAGAATAGAAGGTCATTAATAGACTCAACAAATCTATTCATTCTGTGAAAATGTACTGTGTCCTTCCACCAGTCGAATCATAGATCATGCTAATGCTCTGGCAGATTTTCACCTCCCATCTTGACTTGCTCTCCACTGTTTAATTTGGGAAGATATCAGCTTCATCAGCTCCCACTGACACACTCTTACGTGATGATTTCAAAGGGGCTTTGTTTTTTGTCTTTTGATTAGTAGGGAAACTCCAATAAAGCGCAAATACTGGTGGGTGTTTGTTTCTGTGGGCATTACATGAGGAACATAACTAAAATGTTACAATTTTTAATGTTTCAATGTTCATCGGTAACTGACGAATTTAAAGTTGAACTGAAATTTGGAAAGAAATCAGCATATACATATTTTTGGTGTTTGTTTTGACTTATTTGGTTTTGCCTTAGTTTCACATAGCCACAGCGCTGTGTCAGTGCTGGAGAATGGTTATAGAATGAGTTATCATTCTGCTATATGGGGAAAAAAACTCTCTGGCTTGTTTGTATTTCTTTAAACTAATCACAATCGTCTTGGGCGGCGCTAAGCCCCAGATACAGCGACGGTGCCCTTGCAAAATAGATAGCAGAGATAGCAGAAGGGGAGGAGACTGTCACATGAAAGACGCACCCAAAGCAGCCTTTACACCCACACTGTACATCCAGTGAGCCAGACTAGTATTGTCTTATTTTGTGTATTTATTTGGTCAAAAGCTGTGATTGCCAAAAAGAAGAACTTTAATTTGTATATATGTACTGCCATAGCACCCCTACATTATTGCCCCCCAATGGCCGTGAATTGTTGGTTCCTGCTGACGATGTTGGTACTGTAATTTGGTTGGTCAAATACCTGTGTGGGTGGGCACTAAAAATAGTTCATAATTCAACAAAACCAACAGACACACAGGCAGTTGCTAGAGGGCCAACGTTGTGAGCCATCGCTATTTGATATTAGTCCCATTTGGGTTTTCAGCACTCCATATGTTACTCTGTGGCTCCGCCTGGACTGAGGTTACAGGACTGTCCATTAACGTGAGTTTTCACAGTCTGGTTATTTGCTGTCACCACAACTAGACCCATGAAATGAAGACATCTAACGCTAGCTAGAGTCCCTCCTTTCTATAATGCAGGACGTGGTGTTGAAATAACTTGCACCAAAATTAGCATCTAGTTGGAATCCGTGCTACCAAGATAAGAGAACTAGCTAACTCTTTCTGAGTTAGCCTTGCATGCTAGCTTCCACTTTCTGAAAGAAATACAAAATTAAAAGCACGAGTCCTCCAAAATGTTTTCATTTTAAAAGGACAGGCAGTAAAGTATGTGCCTGCCTGTATGCTTATCATAAATACAATGTCTGTAATACCTGACCAGGCCCCCAGGAAGAGCGCCAGGATTTGAAGCCAATTTGACATAGTGGCCAAATGGTGGAATTGCAGCTGGGTCCGTCATGTGATGCCCTCCGGCCCAAAAATACTTTTTCCCATAGACTTACATGGAAAAAGAAATGTCTGTAAATAAGTGGATACATTTTTTTGAGTGTCATAACCCCCGCGAAATGTTTCACTATCAGAATGTGATTCAGTCCGATCATTTTGAAATTCTAGAAGAGCCAGAGGATTAAATAATTTAATCCCCATTCAAGTTAGCCGGAGTGCTAAACCGAAACTAGTCGGCTCGGTCGGCAGAAGTCTCTGGTGTGCGCCTGCTCTCTGGGCCACACAATGCAGAAGCAGTGCTGAAGGTCTGGGCATTTATAGACGCGGCAGTTGAACCTTTTTGGCTTCATGCGCCACTGAGCTGCTTTCATAAGAATGAATGGGGCGCCGCCTCGAACACTGTATCCAGTTCTCTTTATACATCCATGTACCTGACTGATAACATTGTCAGCTGTTATCTCCACTGTCTGCCCTATATGGTTGTCAGACTCACCTTCCACTGACCTCCAGATGCAAACTCTTCCAGGAAAAGGAAAAACAGGAGACAGACTGCAGCTCAGCCTTGACTGCAGCACCTTGTCCACCAACATCATCAGCCCGTCATTGGCCTCCTGTATTCTCCATTATCACCAGCACTCATACAATCAAATCAATAATGTTGCACTTAAGGCTTGTTCACCCCTTAAAGATTTAAACCCCCTGCTCGATATCCTCACAGACTCCACCAACTTCATTACAGCACGGTGCCAGAATATATTTGCCACCCCTGTAATGCTTTCCTTCCCCTCGCCATAATTCACCTGGGCTTCACCTATGGGGCGCCATTTTGTCTCAGCCAAACAGCAGTGCTAATAAGGCTCCATAGCTCTCTGTGATTATGATCAGTGACAGCTACGGTCAGGGACCAGCAGCTCTCTACTGCCCCCCTTGTACATCAGATGCTGTAACCCACTTGCCCCTATGGCTCTGGCCGCCTCACCCTCTTGCCCCTCTTGCCCCCTCTGCGTGGCCTTTGTGGAGGGACGGATGGGGTGCAGAGGTTGGCTGCTGCTGGTACCCACAGCACCGCAGCCAGGCCCTCCACGGCCCTCAGGCTGTTCTGTCTGTTCAGCATCTCCCTTTAACCTTCATCGAGGAAACAATAAAACAAGAACAGAGAGGAGGAGGAGGAGGAGGAGGAGGAGGAGGGAAAGAGAGGGTGTGAATTTCGGTGTGTGTATGTGTGAGTATCTGTGTGGGGGGAGATAGAGAGAGATGCTGTGGACATTTGACACATCTCCTTAAGCCAATGTCTACTTTATTATCTTTGGCAGTCCTTATTGGTTGCACTAATCAAGTGGAAGGCAGTAGCGCTGTGTCGGGGGCTAACACACTGCGTGTGACAAATATATTATTAACTGGAGGGAGACGGGCGACCTTGGCCGTGTCACCTGAGGACCCCGCCGGCGCTCGCTCTGCCAGCAGGAAATGACCTTCATATTAAATCCCCGCAGAGGTCAATAAACTAAATAATTCACAAAGGTTATATGCTTTGCACTGAAATCTGCTAAAAGAGAGACAGAGAGAAAGAGAGTGGAAGAGGGAGGGGAGATGGCAAATCTTTTAACTTGTGAGCAGCTAAACGAGGACTGGTGTCCTTGTCAGACTGTAGTCTCTTTATCATTGGGGGGCGTTTATATGAGCGTGTCAGAGAACGATGTAAATCCTGAATCTCTCTCTAGTTCCTTACTGCT
>JAOVVB010133101.1:0-12228 GCA_028570985.1 Heterobranchus longifilis | reverse complement strand
GGGGGGGCGGCGGAAGAGAAGCTGGGAAGGAGATCTCTTAGTAGAATAGAGGGATGAAAGATTTAAGAGCAAAATGGAAAGCCGAGAGTCTGGAGCGCAGTGTTTCGAGTCTGCTGCGTGAAGTTGTTGAATTCACTGTTCATATAAAAGTCCTCAGGCAGGACAGATGTTACGGCTGTTACACTCCAGCAATGTACATAAAATGACAGCAAAGGGATCTTTTTATCATTTCAGATGAAAGAATCGAGTATAAGACTGAAGTTTGAAATTAGAATTTCATCAAAATGGAAATGCTCCACTGAACTCTCAAAACGAGTGCCAATTTAGCCCTCTGCTGGGCACAAGCTGCAAAAAACACAATCCAATTTTTCCATTCAGCACTCCAGAGAATCACAGAATAATGGTGCAGTACGTCACATCAGCTGTGGTATTATCTGTAAATATAAAGTCCAGCCTAAGAATGCCGGGAGGCCTCATCTCACCAGACAAGTGTGTGCTGACAGACGGGCATGAGACGATGCTCCGAGGACAAGTAGGTGTACAGTTACCACAAACAGCATCTGGATATCAGAACAACTGATCGTCTGCCTCTCACAAACCTATATAACATGCACGGTTGGTGAAAGTGCTGGCAGGAAAAATGGGATTACTCCTTTGTACGTCTGCACGATCATGACTAAAACGCATTATGTTTGCTATCATATCCCAAATCCCGAAAGAAGACTGATAAAGATGACCTGACTACAGACTTTCATGGCTTCCCTGAATGCCCGAAACAGCGCAGATGAGCTCTGTGAGAATCCTGTAAGTGTCTCCCAGCCCTTCATGGCTCCTGAGTGGAAACGAAAATAAAGTGTCATCATCGGGCTGTCAGACTCACGGAGTCATCCAGCTCCAAATTTATTTTCCCAACCCAGGAAACCCCTCTGCACGGCTCTCGGGGATGTGCACCTCTCCTCTAGCTTCCAAAAGACATCCCCAAAAACAACTAAATAAAAAATGAAACACTTTATTAGAATATATCACAGACCACAAAGTATGGTAGTTTTGCAATTATGATGGCTTGTAAGAAAATAAAGATTCATCAAGAACACAAAACATGCAGCCAGTGTGAGTGGAAATGAAGGAAAGCCAAAACTCCCTGCAAATGAACAGAGCTCCCGTTTTTCTAACTTCTGTCAATGTTTCCTTTTTTAAAAAAAAACACACAAACCACTGCACCTTTTGTGAGCCATTAATTCCCCTTAATGAGGGCAATTTTTTCACAAAGCAATCTCAGTTCCTAGCAGGGCCTTCCTCTGCAGCTGAGTCATAGCCGACAACAACAGGCTTTGTATACACCTTGTTCATTTTTACTACATGGTGTAAAAGCTATTCTGCAGCATTCAGTCAGGGGAGTCTTATAAGCAGGTATAAAAGTTAATTCACTGCTCTTACCTTGTTGATGAAACATTTATGCAGCAAATTGTTCCACGGAAATTGCACAATCCTACACACATTACTGCTCAAGCTATAACAATGAAAAGATTTACACCAAAAATATCAGACCACCAGATGTTAGTTTGTGCAGGACTTTCCCTCTGTTCCCTCTTGGGGGAAAAAAATCATTGCTATTAAAGGAATAGTTCTACATTTAGGGAAATGTGCTTTTTCGCTTTCTTGCTGAGTGTTAGTTATAAAGTAAATGTGAAGCTACAGGTAGCATCTGGTTAGCTTAGCATAAACAGCTATTCTGACTCTGTCTAAAGTTTAAAAAAGAAAAAGAAAAAAGAAATCTGCCTCCCAGCACCTAAAGCTTAATAACAGTGGCCACAGACTAGGTGTATCATGATTCTCCAAATCCATGATTCACTTTGAATTTAGATTTTTAAGGTCATGATTCAATTACATTTTTGATTTAAACTTATTTTTTTAGTACTGACTGCTATGCCACTGTTGGACTAACAAAAAGAAGAACCACCACTAGATGGCAGAAGGCTATTTTACGACAACAGCTTGAGCTTCTCCGAGTTTAAGAGGCGCACCTGAATGCACCATGGGTTTACGAGGTGCACCTGAATGCACCATGGGTTTACAAGGTGCACCTGGATGCACCATGAAGTCCTGTCGGCACCCATGTGCTTTACTGTTCGTTGTTTACATAACTCACGAGGAAAGGCAAAATGTTGCCACACTAGTGCCTGGAGGGAAGCAGGAGGATTTTACAGTTCTGTTTCTCCGACTCCGACAGTGGCCATGGTGTCTCGAAAAAGAATGTTACTCGAAAAAAAAATGTTACTTGCCGGTATGCTGTGCTGTGTTGTGTAAGAAGTGTGTTTTTTTCTTTGGATGCTCACAAGTAGACAAGGGTGGAAAGAAAAAAAAACATTCTGGGAGAATCACAATCCTACTTTTGATTTCAATTTAGAATTGAAATCGTGACACCCCTACTACGAACTACCTTGAGTTTCCCCTGGTGGCCTCGCGAAAAGAGACAACAAGACTCCAGAAAGTCACTACATCAGGCCAAGAAATCGAGCACATGCCCTGCACACAACCACAGCTTGTATTGTTGTATGCGTTAAACAAACAAGATGTCACTTATTGAGTTGTAGAGGTGCTGGTAGGTGGATTGTTTTTTTACCTTTACATTTGTAAATACGTCACATTACAGGAGCTAAAGATACCTCGACTGCTGTTTCATTGAGACTTTACCGAGACGTATCAATCTTTTATCTGACTCTCTGCAATAAAGGGAGTATGTGTAAGTAAAACCATCAGCAAAGAAAGACTGTGAACCACGGCGTCTGCTGCTGTCAGACTCTGAGAAACATCAAGCGCAGGGCACACGCCACCGTGCAAATATAATCAAAACATTTGGAAAGCCTAATGTAATATGAGCAAAAGCATTAGTGTAATTGTATTAACAAAACTATTTGGGGCTAAATAAGATTGTTAGTGATGGCATCAAGCTTGTGTAAAAAAAAAAAAAAAAAAATGCAAATCATATGTGACACTCGAAGGCTGGAGGACTTTTTCTGTGATTAATAAAGAAATGCCAAACACGGTAACACAATGCCACATGAGAAATTACTAGAGGAGGTTTTTCATGATCCCTTGAAGTTCCAAAGCAAAGACAACAAAGAGTGTTTTGAAAGCGTTGAGGCAAAGTAGCTCTGCATCATGTTTCCTCCCCGAGTGTCAGTCAAACTGACCAAGTCAAAGGTTAAAGGAGGAGGGGGGGGGGGGGACATCCTCCAGGGACCATTTCTAATCCTGACCTGTAGATTCAGGTGGTTGCAGGGCCACAGTAAAGCTGGTGGTGGGGCCCGGCTCTTCATCACTACACATTGTTCTGATTACGGGTTCGATCCTGAAGGGTTTTAGAAAAGAAGCCGCAAATACCACCGTGCAACAACTGGCCAACTCCTCAGCTCTGAGACATGGCATTGGCTGCCTTGGAATAAACATTCTCCCCCTATACACATATATATAGGTTTTCAGTAATATGTTATATATATAGCATTTATATAATCAGTTTTTATAAATATTTAAACAAGATTTTCTATGATTTTACATGAGTTTTGGGGAAAAGTGATAAAATGCAGGTTTGTGACCAGAAGGCTGTCAATTTAAATCCCCAGACTGTCTGTGAAAATACAGAATGTGTTGGGAAAGTAAATGAGTAACTCTCTCCCCTCCCTCTCTAACTAATTTCAAAGTTCCCGTGAGCGAAGCACTTAACCCCGACTGCTGCAGTGGAGCTCCTCAGGAGCCTGATAAAGGGTGGTGGTTTTACTGGGCAGGACGCAGAGCAGACTGTTAACAAACAGCGAGCATGCTCCGTCCATTTCTTTCTGGATAAAAACCAGAAAACGACCACATAAGTCGTTTGTATCTACCCTGTAAAACCCTGGTTACGTTTAGGCAATAAAACTTTGTGAATTACCACACCTGCAATCAGACACCTTGTTAGCTTATTGATGTGCTATAAGTGTATATATATATATATATATATATATATGGGTGTGGTTTCTATGTGACGGTCGCCTGCCACCACCCATCCCGTCCTGCCCACCCTAAACAGATTTTCTCGCTCTTATTACTATGTTACATTACTTCCTGCTTTGCTCCCGTCATAATTACTATGGCCGCTAGAGGGCGCCGCCAAGCAATAAATGTAAATATGGGTTGTAATTGCTGCTTGTACAAACAACCTATGGGTGTGTTTACAGGATGAATATGAAAGAGGTATTAACCTTTTCATTTAACTGTCAGCAAGAAAACAAATAAACGTATTTCCCTATATTGACAAACTATTTCTTTAAAGGAAATAATTGCATGAATTACGACAAACTGCCACAGACGTACACTGCTTAATACATTGTTAGATAAATGGTTAAAGACGACATGAAATACCTTTCCAAATGTTGAACTCCCATACGAACACATTTCCAGTAAAACAGGATGTTTGGACATGAGCGGGGAGGGAAAGGTAAAACATGGTAAACATGGAAAGTGACTCAGAAGTCCTGGAAACGAGCCTGCATGGTAATGCATCCTCATAAGATTCTCAGACTGCAGCTATTTCAGTAAGAAGTGGACTAAACCATTAGAGAGCAGCATGTAGCAGAGAAGTCACTTTGTATTATGAAAGGTGTACACAAAGACGTGGAAATCAGCGAACATGAGAAAAACACATTTTTGCATTATTTGATCTTCACTTCTCTGTTTGTGTTTTACCCTAAAATAACGACAGCCTCTCTGGTAAACTGCAGCTTTTTAATGAGCTTGTAAATTAAAGAGATTTTAAAGTTGTTGGGGTGGGGAGCACCTTATTTGGCACAGCGTCCAGCTGGCAGCCGTACAGAACAAATCGTCCATGCGCAGCTGAGAGCCAGTGCAGAATCAAAGAGGTTATGAGAAATTTGCAGGCGTTTTAAATTAAGCTGGACAATCATCTCCTCTTACATCTCCCGTAATGAGAGAGATTATAGGAGATCAAGCCTCTGAATCTATTCTGTTCCACCATAAATCATAAGAAGACATGCAAGATTCAATTAGTCCTGCTCGCTTAACCTTGGCAGCACGGAAATTGCACACCAATCCAAATACCCTGAGCGGAGAATGAGAGGTATTTACATTAGAGATTTGAGGAGGTGGGCTGTACCAGTAAATGGCAAACAAACTAATAACCATGGCCGAAAAGAAAGGAGTCAAGATTGTTATTAGATAAACAGTGAACAAAAGAAGGATCTTTTGGTGAAATGGCTTATGAGCAGAACCTGGATGCTATTTTCAGGCCACCCATTTGTTCCAGTGCAAGCCAAAGTAGAAATCCTTCAGCATACAATGCGGCTATTGAGTTCCTGGATGGGGCGGTGATAAAATCTATTCTTATTTAGAGCTTGTGTGTGTCCACAAGGATCCAAGAACGCATTCTGTTATGGATTACCTTCATGGCATAACGAGCCGCTACACAAACAGAATATGAAGAAACACGAAAGCGAGTTGTTTTTCTACTTACGCGGCTGCATTTTTAATGCTCGGGTTCGTTATTTTTCATCCGAATGAGTCTTTCATGTCGACAGAGCATTGAACATGTATGTCGCTGTCACCTTTCACAAAGACTCCGTTTAATCAAACTACAAAGCTTCGGGGTCGCTTCATTAGAAGACAGAATTGGGCCAGAGATGATGACATTGAGGAAACTTTTTGGACTTGAAAAAGACACTTTTTTGGGTGGAGATCAGATTTGGTTTTCTGACCAAATAAAGTGACAAGCACCGTAACTGGCATCTCTTTTGAGTCTCCTGCAGTTCCAATTTCCAAATGCTAATGAAAATGGGATTAGACAGTAGCATGTTTCCTTATTTACAGTCGGGGACCACTGGAACATCAACTAGACCACACACATGACATGCACGCTCTTTCCATTCACAGAACGTGAAAGGCCATTTGCTTTGAGCATTTTAATAAAGAGGGACATCCTCTGAGATGCTACGATAACAGAAGACTCTTTTCGATGTCTCCTCTTTGAAGCTGAGGAAATACATTTAGACTACGGTTTGTGTTGACGGCTTTAATCGTGTTCTATCTAAAAGTACACACATTTAAAAAAGAGACAAAATTAGCATTGTTTGGCTGAGATCAAATCAGCCAGCCTTTCAGTAGATTCTAGAGAGGGATGGGCATTTCAAACAAAAACACTATTCGATATTCACAGGGAACTATTGGACCTATTCTTTGAATAGTCCATATTTCTGTCTGCTGAAGTGAAGTGCTGGCAGAAACATAACGTTTTTCACTATAAAGAACTTGAAGCTCTGTGCTATTTTTGTAAATATTTGTCCAAACCTGGCCCGTCGCGTCAGGTCCCACCGCTACTGAACACTGAGGAATAAACGGAAAAGTCACAGCATGCTACATGACAACGCTAGCAACATGATGCTAACGTTAGCCAACGCCTGGAAAGACTCTCAGCCTCGTTTCACTCTGACTTGCTATAAGCGACGGATTCAAACTTCAAACCGCGTGATTACAGTTGAGACTGTCCTCCCCCCCAAAAAAACGTCCCAGTGGTCGTAGGTGCATGCAGCAATTATGACCCATATTGATGCTTTATTGTTAGTCGGCACACTCTGGTGTCTTCTATCATGGGAGCAAAGCAAGAAGTTATGTAACGTAGTATATAGAGCAAGAAAGTGACTTTAAGGCGGCCGTGAGGGAGAAGTGGTGGATGGATCAAACACACACAGGACTTCCACCCAGGAGGCCGCTGTTCATGTCCCGTTTCAAAATAAAATAAAATGGTGAGTTATTTTTAACTTAACATAACAACCGGAACTATGTCACATTGCATGTGTGTGATTACATCACTTACGTATGCACGAAGTGATTTAACGTAACAAATATACTGATTTAACCCAAATCACAACCTTTTTTCTCACCGTACCAAATTGTTTTGTTGCCTAAACCTTCTGAAACAACATCCATTTTTACAACGTTAACACGTGTGTAAAACTGCAACCATACTGTTTAGGTATGAGGTCAGAAAACGCTCAACTGGGTCGTATTTACTCCCACCACTAGGGGTGCTAATTTAGTAAAACCCTCATACGGGTCATATTAGAGAGCAGGGACAAACGATGAATATGGTCGTGTGGTTTGGAGGACTTGTTGGTAAAACCACACTGCACCTCATTTTTGTTCATTCTTTTTGCAGGAGTCCCACACAGACAGCTGTCGTAGTCTTTGCATGTTTCTCCTGTTTGTACTGCAGCCCATCGCACAGGCACAGCACTGCAGAAAACTGAACGTCACACGTTTTAAAAACAAGGGAAGACAATAGTGGCATATCATTTAATGACTATTCAAAAATTTGAAAATCAATGCCCATCCCTACAGAGAAAGAAAAGCCAAACTTTGTTCTAATATTGGGTACACTTTCGGGAAAGGAGCGGGTTTTCTTTCTGCAAACAGGACACTGATTGTAGGTCTGCTGAAGTCAATTACTCGTCCGAGTGGCAGCATACTGTTCGCATTACAATCGCCATGTTATGCTGTTTATTGCTGCGTATGTTCCATGAGAACTTGTCACTGCCTTGCACTTGTGGGAAGCAGATGAAAGGCGAGCCAATGTGTTACTGTACTCCTAAAGAGAGGTTCAATTATTCGAAGCCTCCATGTGAAGATGTTCTGGTCCAAATTCAGCAGCAAGCCATCCTTGACAATTCTCTCTGAAATCTATCAGCCTCTGAAACGATGGGATGCTGCATCCATCTGCCCTCCAACAGTTCTCACAGCGCTTGTCATGCACAGCTTGTGCATGTTGTCATGTGCTGCTTGGTTAACTGCCTGTGATGTTTTACATGTAACACCTACCCTGGCAGCCTGCGCTTTCCACAAGCTCCACTTTATCAATCATTACTGGAAAAGTGCCCCAACGGAGGCCCTCCGCAGTAATTTTGGTGGATCATTTTGTGCGTGCTAAGGCAGTTGTGATTCACGTAAACACTGAGCACTTACAGATGGACATTATTTAAAACAGCCGATGAAAATTTTAATCTAGTTGAACTTGAAGAAGGATTATGGCATGCAGAATTATGTACTGTAATTCAAATATAATACTTTACATAATTTCATCCCAGTTTGATTTGTACAATTTTCTGCCCCGGCTGAGCGGGTGTCTTTTTTAAAATGAATTTGTCGAATAAAATCAATCAAACAACAAATAAATTATTATTTGTATTTGTTCAATAATACAAATATGACTGTTTGTGATGAGGTCGGAATAAGTCAAAGGTTTTTTTTAATATTTTGCTTGCAAAACTTCTTGATGCTAATAAGATTAGACTGGTGATTTTCATGAAATAAAACCTTATTTATGGTCAACATTTTTTTCTGCAATAGTTCCCCCATTCCCATGCAAATTGCACCTGAAATAGTCCAGCCCCCTTAAAACTGTAGCCTAATTTTTACACTTTGGTTAAAAGTAAGATACCTGTAAAACATTTTGATTATTGAGCTCCGTTAGACAGCTAGCTGTTTCCCTCTGTTTCTACTCTTAATGCTAAGATATAAGGCTGTAGCCATATAGAGTATTTAACAGACAGCTGTGATAGTATATCAATCTTCTCATCTAACTCACAACCAAAAAATAAGTATTTTCCGAGATGTCAAACTATTCCTTTAAAAGTAAAAAAGCAATGAGGAGAAACCATCTGGGAAACACATTTATAGGCCTATGTGTTGCTGTTCTGTTTTTGCAGTCCTGCTGTAGTAATTTGATGAGAAAATAGTTGGATTAGCAAGTTATTTATAACCTGAAGGGAGGACATACACCTTAATAACTTCATCATGATTACTGGCAGCTCAACGATTCACCAAATCAAACTGATAGGGCTGGCTCGAAACCTAAAACACAGCTGCATTGATTCAGACAGCTTGAATTACAACAAGCCTGGGAGGGAATGGCAGCTGAATGGATGCAGACGTTTCTGTATTGGAAAATCCTAATATGACAGCTATATCTTATTTTTATCTTAGTGCCTAATCATGCCATTTACTGCAGGTCGTCAAAGGACTCATTTTAAGTCGATAAGCTGACTTTGTTGTCAGACATTTTAATGGTTTTTGTCAGGTTTCCTGACATTCACTCTCTAACAAATGCACTGTGCTTCAAAGTCCAATATGCTCATTGTTCTGATCAACTAATTATCACAACAGACAGAAAATCACAAGGGAAGGCCCACGGGTCCTCTAATGGAGTTTAAAAACTTTCCAGATTGCAGCACTCTGATTCCCCTCTTCACCTGCAGACAGCATTAGCAAACATGAGAGGTATCTACATGCTGCAGCTGGGGCCACAACCCACGACTACAGCCACTGCATATACAAACACAAAACCAAGGAGCCATTCATAAAAAATGACCCGTTCTGTGGAACTCTTATTGATGAATTGCCTTTTGTTTTGTTGCTGTCAACAAATAAGAGGACAAATGGATGTCATGGTCATTTGAATAAAACTGTGTGAATACCCGATTCCACTGCTAAGCATAGCAGACCATTGCCATGTAAAATAGAGCATTGCTAAGAAAGAAGTCAGGTAAATACAACAACAAAACGTTAGCTTATTACTCTTTCTAATATTGTGCAGAGAGCACAAAACATTGGAGTCGTGGTTAATGGCTTAACTGTCCCCAGTAAAGAAAAGAAAAAGAGGAGAAGAAAACAGCGCAGGAGAAGCAAGAGAGGTTAAAAGACACACAGAGCTGGACGGCAGATAAACGGACAGACACAACACGGTCTGGACTTTGACATTTAGCAGAAAACCTCAATCATTTTATGCATCTGTGCGTTAAATCCATATTTTATGTCAACTTATTGATTTATTTGGTAAGCAGCCGTGTAATAAGCAGGATAATGTAGAACAAATAGAATAGAAACCCTGACAGGGTGATTCAAGACCTACAGTATTTGCAATAATGACCCGCTCGCTCTACATTATCCCCGACGTATAACTCCATATTGATTAAAAATGTCATCATGCATCACACTAGACTTTATGGGGAAACTAGTCCTGATTTCTCACTGATCCACCATATGTCTCGTTCTGCTCTATAACTGGTAGACTCACTTCTCCCTGCAGCTCTATATTCAAAGGTTTTACCGTTTCCAATAAAGCTTGGGAAACTTCTCTTGGGCTAAGGCCAAAGCTCAACAAAAAGTTCTCTAATGCATGTACACAGTGGAAGCACAACCCCCCCCATACCCCAGTTACAGATGGTGAGACCCCGTCTTGTCGGGCTCCCCTGTGCCAAAGCTCTGCCAGGGAGGCCCCTTTGATAATGAGTCCTACACACAATTTACAGCCACACTACAATACTCCTGCAACAATGGTTTCCACATAACTTTTGATTGAAAGGGCCTTTATAGACAGAACCAGGCTTGGACCGGGCTAATAAGTGGCCCTTGGTGGGCTTTGCCAAGATTTACCTCATTGTTCTGTGAATGTGACACAATGCATATATTGCAAAACTTGACACAATCAGCTACATTATTGACTGTGCTTTTGATTATTACATTTCATGTTTTGTACATTTCTATAAAGCAGACAAAAAGTAATTCAGTGTAATCTTTTACTGTTAAAAATGACATTTTGTGTGAGAGTTAGATAAAGCTAGCTGCAGGAGCCGACTGGAAACAGGGGGAAACAGCTAGCCTAGATCTGTCCAAAGACAACAAAATCTGCTTGAAATCGTCCCAATACCATAAGGTTGCCCAGCAACCAGTGGATACCTGCTGGAAGTTACTGTTCCCAGATGTAAAGGTCCCATATTGTAAAAAGATCTCCATAATCTCTCTAAATTATAAAGCAGGTCTAGGTTCTATATAAATACTGTGAAAATATCAAAATGCTCAATCCACAGAGAAATGCACAAGTTCAGAAACTGTGCCTTTAAACGAGCCACCAGGACTTCCATACGGTTGTGATGTCACAACTATATATATATATATAGATAGAAAGTGCTGTAATTCACTGGCTGCAATGACAGTGCAGAGATGCCAAGAGCGCAGATGTGGAAGACCCGGAAACACTAACCAATCAGAGCACACTGGCCAATGTGTTTTTGCCTGTCATGGAAGTTTAAGAAAAGCATGGTAGTTTGGCTTAAAATAAGGACATTTGTTACATAAATGAACAAAAATCAACAGTTCAGTTAAAATAACTCTTTGGAAATGAGACGCCGGTCTCCTGGGTCAAAGTCCTGTGTTTGTTGGACCCATCCACCTCCCCTCTCTCCCGCTCTAAATGGACTTTCTCATTCTTTATATTACGTCTCCTCACGTGTGTCTAACATTGACGTGGATGAATTTACAGTTGAAAGCCTGGTGTGAATTAATGGTGTGAAATGACACGCAAAAAGCAAAAAAAAAGTGTTGTGATAACACGCAAAATGGCTTAACAAATTGTCGCGTCATAGGCCATTTCGTGAGACCGGGCTTGAGAGTGGTATCAATCTTCTCATCTAACTGTATGTTCTGTTGCTTTAAAACGCTTTGAATTAGTGGCTCTGCTCCCAAAGATTCTGATGGATAACACAGACAAACCCAACACAGACACTGAGATGTTTAACGGAAAGTCAGCCCTATGGTTTCTCTGCCATGGGGATAAATTTACCCAAAACTCCTCAATGTTTGTCTGTAGCTCTCTTTGCAGCGGTGGAACTGTAAAAGCTCTTTCAAAGCACACAATAGTGCAATTGTTCCGTGTTGTTGTACAATCAGTAAACAGCTCAGTTGTTATCCTGTCACATAACAAGACGTAGGACATGAGTGTGACGTTGCCAGAAGACATTACGCATGTGAAACTTTACCGCAGAGGGTAAGAGTACACCCCCGGCATGAAAAGCCCCTTCACCCGTTGTTGTTGTGTGATTTGTGGAGTGGGTAGCCGGGGTTAGATCATGGGCCCTGCTTTAGGTTGTGCCGGTGCCAGGCGTATGATGCAAAGGAAAAAGAAGCGCGGGCAGAAGAAGGGTGTGGGAATTCAGAGCTCTACATGAGCCTCCAACCTTAGCAACCTGTCTTTACTCAACGTTCACCCCAACGACAGACAGTGGGGCTGCAGAGAGACAGGAGAGGATGTACGTGGATCTGTCTTTTATCACTGCAGAGTGGCGACCTCTTGGGAAGGCTCCTCTTGTTTTTTGAGGACCACTTATTCATACAAATTATAAAAAAATC
>JAOVVB010133083.1:0-12228 GCA_028570985.1 Heterobranchus longifilis | reverse complement strand
ATAATTTGAAAAGAAAATGACC
This sequence comes from Heterobranchus longifilis, assembly GCA_028570985.1. Classification (NCBI taxonomy): domain Eukaryota; kingdom Metazoa; phylum Chordata; class Actinopteri; order Siluriformes; family Clariidae; genus Heterobranchus; species Heterobranchus longifilis. Next base: position 12,206 of record JAOVVB010133083.1, on the reverse strand, counting down.
CACTTGAAAATTAATAAAGGATTGGTAAAAATGGTATTATCAGTCACTCAGGACAATTTATTACTTTATTGGTTAAGTTATTTGGTTTAATAATTTGGTTTAAAGTTTAATTGGGTTTTATTACATTTTCAGGAAATTATTTTAGTTTTTATGGTTCAAAATTCAGGATTTGCATACTTCATATTTGACAGGCAGCCTTTTTAAATAATATTGATAAGAGTAAGTGTCATTATTCCATATGTGTCTTACTGTCAACAAATTAAATAAAACATTTAAAAAGGCATTAGTTAGTACCCTGTCTATGGAACTCAGCACCAAGTCCAGTGACTCCTACTGAATAAGTCATTTTTAACAGTGTCAGTGAAAAAGAACAGCTGGGCACTATAGTTTTTAGCAAACAATACTAAAGCAGGAGTGCATAGTGTGTTTGTTGGGGACTGTCTGGATGCTTGTTTGTGTGTGGGGGGTTGACTCAAAATAAACTACAGTGTGTGTGTGTGTGTGTGTGTGTTCATGGTAATGAAGGAACATGTCACCCAGTGCAACATTGTGGCTCAATGATGTGAGTGTGGTGAAGATATGATGCTCATTTCCAGGTTGATACTTGTATTTTGGGTTTCTACTAGAACATGTTTACATGCTTTAATGTAAAAAAAAAAAACACACACTGTCTATCTGAATATACCTGAATTAACTGTCCCTTTAAGCAACAATCCTCCAAACCATACAACCAAATGAGCGTTTACTAAAATAGCGCCCCTAGTGTTGGGAGTAAATATGACCCATATAACCATTTTCCTTACTCATACCCAAACATGTGGTTTTAAATGTGCCGTTAACGTTGCAAAAACTAAACACGTTATTTCGGTAGGTTTAGGCAATAAAACAACAATCATGTGATCACACGTAAATCATGTGATTACACACATGACGCAGAACGTGACGTTGTTCCAGTTGTTAGGTTAAGTTAAAAAATAACTTGCTGATTAATGTTATTTTCAAACGGGGCACAAACACCCGACCCATCCACCACCCCTCCCGTCCACCCTAAACGGATGTCTTACTCTACATGCACGTGACATGATTTCCTGCTATTCCTTGAGCCATAAAAACACTAGAGGGCGCCGCCTACAATAAACAATAAAACGTCATGTCTTAATTACTTCTTGAACAAATGACACCTGCTGTCGTTTTCTGGTGGTGGACAGTCTCCTTTAAGCCCCCCTCCCGTAGTTCTCAAGCCGTGGGAGATACTCAGATTGGGGGGGGGGGGGGTATATTCTAATGAGCTGCATGTGACATAAGGGGAGCTTATAGAATCACATGTTTTCTGATCTAGGCAGCCCACAAAAAACTAGGTTGTCTTATTTCACAGTTTGTGGGTGTGTAGGGTGTGCACAAGCACTGAAATGTGCGTTTTCCATATTATGTTCCCTTTAATAGTTTTGGAGCTCCAAGACACAGAGGAATATGATAACAGTCTTTGGATACAAAGACAATACGTGTTAGTAGGATCAAGTTATTGTTGGTTTTGGTCTTCATGGTATTTGTTGACAAAATAAAAATACTGAATATTACCATTTCTAACAATCTTTTTAGACTACAGTAAATCATTGCATTTCACATGATGGGGTGTTTTGGGGGGCTTTGGTATGCATTTATCTTTTCCAAATTGCTAATGATTTCACATCACTTCACAAGCACTTTTTTTGCTGATTCTCATGAAGAGAACATCCAATTCATGATAGTGTCTACAACACTTATTCAGAGTTTGTGCCTAATTCTCTAAATTATAGTGCATGGTCATTGTTTGGTTTTTTTCTCAGCATACAAAAATATGTGGGTGTCTTAGTGTTGGTAAACAGGCACATTTGTATGAGAGCCTTGCTGCTGTTTTCCAAGTGAACAAACTCAGATCATCGGATCCAGAATCATCGTCAGGTGAAATTATACTGCAGCAGCCACTGGTGAAAAATGGAAATATGTACTGAGGCAATAAGCTCTCTTCTGGGAAAGCTTAAAGGAGGGGAATAAACAACATCTAAAATTAACGAAGGTGAAAGTGCCCAAATGCGTTCTCTCCTCCATCTTATGTTGAACCCCCCACTCCTTCCTCCATCTATTTATGTAGTCACCTCGACTGGGAAGCACTTCAAGCGAGGTCTCTTTTCACTCCCAGATGGGCTCACCAGAGAGAGCTGTGTGTCTTCATCTGTGTTTGTGTATGAGTGTGTGTGTTTCTGAAGGGGGGATGTGGGAGAGCCAGGGAGGTTGGTGTGATCTGCGGCTGTGTGCCATTTGAAGTTGTAAAGCCAAGCGTCTAAATACGGCCCGACACGGACTCATCTGCTTTTTGATCATGTCGCACCTGATGTGAATTTAATTTGTGCCACTCACAGCGCAAGAGGGAACCTGTGCACCACGACCCTCTCTTTCCTGCGCCCACGCCAGACACCTCCATGCGTCCCCTCTCAGGCTCTCAGGATGGGGTGTTCGGTGTCCCAAAGCAGCGTGGGAGGGGGGAGTCGGGGGGAGGTTGGGTTACGTGGAAGCTCCCCCTGAGCTGTGAGCAGGGGAAGGCCTCAGATTCCTGGTGTCGTACAAACACTGCCATTTGGAATAAAAGAAACATGAAAGGTTGTTTGATGTTCAAGGGGTTCACCTTGCACTCGACAGCAACATGAGCACAAGCAACAAGCGGGAAAGCAATGTTTTTGAACCTTTATGGACAGGCAGATGTGGTCAAGTGGTGCAAGGACTCCCTCAAAGGGATTACCTGTTTGTAGGATTGTGATCGTCTCATCTGTCAAGTAATTGCACTCATTTCAGTCAAAAACCCTCCGCAATACATGCTCTCTTATGATCAACAAGTCCTGCAAACCATACGACCACATAGGTTGTTCCTACCCTCCAAAATGACCCAGAAGAGCATTTTCTAAATGAACGCACCTACAAGGTGCAAGAAATACGACCCCCAGGAATGTTTCCGTCCTCATACCTAACGCTGGGTTTTCACAGGCAGCTACAATAGCAGCAAAGCCAGCTGACAGCAGTGAAAGTGCTGGATGTTCACCGCTCTGCCCACTCTCCAAAAGTTGACTCGCCATTGACTTTTAGTCACCAACATCGGTCTCCTTGGTCAAAGTCCTGTGTTTGTTTGATCCATCCACCACTCCTCCCAGCCGCCTAAAACTGACTTTCTCTGCCTTAATACTATGTTGCATGATGTCCTGCTTTGCTCCAGTCATAATTACTATGGCCACTAGAGGTCATTACCTAACTATTATTACATGGCCTTGTTGAATACTGCATTCTGATTGGCCATTCACCACATTCTGAGGTCTGTTATTTCCGAACAGATGACCATCGTCAAGTATCGCAGACCGTTGCTATGCATTGCCATGTAAATTAGAGCATTGCTAAGGGTGCTGTGCCGGAGGACCACGCATGTCGATCACTCCACAGGAAAGCAGTCTGGTAAATTTAACTTCAGCTGTGGCAAAACAACAAAACTTTAGCTTCCTGTTACTCTTTCTGATATTAATTTAATATATAGAGCAAAAAATCTTTAGATTCATGGTTAATGGCTGAACTGCCCCCAGAAAGAAAAAGAGGCGAAGATAACGACGCAGGAGAAGAAGAGAGTTTATAAGACACACAGCTGGACGACAGAGAAATGGACAGACATGAAGTGAAAATAAATGGAGCACGGTATGGACTCTGGCAGTGTTTAAAGATGATTCATCCAAAAGAAAATATGAACAGACTACAGAGTTACGGAGCAGAAAACCTCATTCAGCTGCGCTCATTTAATGCATCTGTGCCGAGGAGAGGACGCAGCTCCAACCGTAAGCTAACGGACTACTTTCTTTTTTTCTGAAGCAATTTTTAAATCAATATTTTATGTCAAATGATTGATTTCTTGAGTAAGTAGGTGTGTGATAAGCAGGATAATGTAGGATGAACCTGTCAAAATAGATCCCCTGTCGGGGTTCTGTTTTCAATAATGACTGGTTCATCCTACATTATCTCTTACATAAAACTAAATATGGATCGTAATAAGCTGGTTGTCCAAATGACCTATGGGGTCATTATTCGGGAGAAGGCAGTCTCCCTTTGATACACTTTCACAGCACTCATCTCACCATATCCTTTCTCATTGTTTACCCCAGTGTAGCATCATGCAATATTTATCCCGATGGCAGTAGTCTACCCACATACAGCCGTCACTGTCATGCAGCTAGCTGCTGAAAGCTTTGCAGTTCACCGGTTTAACAGCTTTGGGAGTACTCACACCCTGCCCTTACTTTGGCGCTCTCAAGGCATCTATCCAAAAACTACCGAAATTCTCACTGCGTAGGCGGCGCTGCATGCTTTAGAGGGTTGTAAAAGCAAGTTTTGTGAACAGCAACAGGATATTGCTGTAGAGCTTGTGTGTAGGTGCTGCATGTCCGCCACTTGTCAGACAGGTAGAGAGAGTCTCAGACAGCAAACAGGGATCTGAGCATGCTCAACTGAGATCTTGGACAAAACAGAACAGAAAATAAAGCATTTTCCCTCCTTCATTCCTTACTTATCAGATGTCACTACAAAGCACACAAGGAAATGTCAGTATGTGTGCGTGGATGTGTATGTATGTATATGTGAGAAATCAAGAGTGTGTGTGTGTGTGTGTGTGTGTGTGTTTGAGAGAGAGAAATCAAGAGTGTGTGTGAGAGAGATAGATATACACACACACACACACACACACACAATAAGGGAGCAAGAGTGTGGTGGTAGAGCCAGCATTGTAGCAGACATGATTACGTGCCTTGATCTTTCCTATGGCAAGAACAAGACCTCAATCTCTCACTATCTCCCCTTTAATCAAATCCCTACCTTTTTGCCTCCCTGCCACAAAACTGTCACAGGCTGAAAATAAGCCCTTTCCTTATCAAAGAGCCAAGGGTTCAATTGATTTCCAGGCTAGGAGATTTTTTATTCAGAAACTTTGAAGCACAAAAAAAAGAAAGAAGAGAAAACACCTGCATCCCCCCATCAGGCAAATTACTTCTGACTTTTAATTTATTTCGGCAGGAAATGGAAAGCTACATCCTAACCACAGTCAATAGGGAGACTGGGGAGGAGAGGTGTAATCAGGCGGCTCACCAACTCCAAGGCCTCCATCCTGTCACTTTTAATAGCCACTCAGACCACACAATCTGCTCGGCCTGATATCCTCACGCCATTCCCATAGTCGCAGCCGCAGCCATCTCCGCCTCCTCTTCCTCCGCCTCCTCCTCCTCCGTGTCCTTCCTAATAACAACTGAACATTTCCACACTTCCCTGGTGCCTCACATGAAACAAATCACAGCCAAAGCACTTTCTACCTTCCTTGTTTCACTGTGGATGGTCGATTTAAAGTAGGGATGGGGAGATTGGCATGTTTCATTTACATTCTGAGTGCCATTCCTGGCTTTGATACAAGGAGAGATTGGATTTAGAGTAGCCAACTCGGCTTACCGTCCAGTTTTGGGTTTTAGTCTGGTTGGCGGGGCAATAGTATATTAGTTTATAGCTTGTTTTTAGCCATGCTAACGGCATGGCTCTATGGACGACGAAGTTGGTCTGTCGATTAGTCCACCACTTTCATTTAGGCTGTATCTCAACAATGATTGGATTGCATTGCCATGGAATTTTGTTTAGACATTCATGGTCCTTCATGGACTTTGGTCCCCAAAAAATGAATCTGAATGATGGTGGTGACTTTTCCTGTAGTACCAACAGCAGGTTACAGTTTTCACTTATCCTGTAAAATATCTCATACCCTAGATGGATTGGCACATTTGTGGTCTCCAGAGGATAGATTATAGCAAATTTGGTGATCCCCTGACTTTTCCTTAAGCACCTCTGTTATTTTCCTGTGACATTTGTGGTTCAGATGGAAATATATTGACAAAAAGCAGATGGATGCTGTGAAATTTGCTACATATATTTCTAGTCCCTTTAGGACAAATACCTAATGGCATTGGTGATACGTTGACTTTTCCTGTTACCATCAGGTCAATGTTTTCAGTGGAATAGCCTCTTGATGGATTGGTACAAAATTTTGTACAGACATTCATGGTCCCCAAAACAATTTATCAGAATGACTTTGGTGATCCCTACACTTTTCCTGTAACACCACAAGCAGGTTAAATGTTTCACTTTTCCTGTGAAATATTTCAACCTCCACTAGATGGATTGGCACATTAGACATTCATGGTCTGAAGAGGATAAATCATAGGAACTTTGGTGATCCCCTGACTTTTCCTCTAGCACCTCTGTTATTTCCCCTCTGATATTTGTTGTTCAGAGTGAAATATCTTGACAAATATCAGATGGATTGCTGTGAAATTTACTATCCATAGTCCCTATAGAATCAAAACTAATGACATTGGTGATCCTCTGACTTTTCAGTTTATACCACCATCAGTTCAGTTTTTAGTGAAAGAGCTTCTCGATGGATTGGCACTTTTGTACTTTTTATTTTTTTACAGACATTTGTGGTTCCCAGACAATATTCCTTTAGCGCCACAATGAGGTTGACATTTGAGGTTCAGGGATATTTATCTTGACAACTAAAGAAGAGATTGCAATAAAATTTGATACACACATTCATGTTATGCTCAGGATGAATCCTACTCCTTTTGGTGATGCCCTAGCTTTTCCTCTAGCGCCACCATGGGGTTGATATTTGTGGTTCAGATTGAAATATCTATTGGATGGATTGCTGAGGAAACATTACCATTTTATTATTGTCATTGTGAGCTTTTTTGCATGCTAATGTTAGCATTTAGCTCAAAGCACTCCTGTGTCTAAGTAGACTTATAGTCTTGATTTCTGTATTAATATGTTTTGGTTATGTATTTTTAATTTTACATTCAGTGTAATGATTGCTGTATGCTGATGAATTTCTAATCCTACCTTGCTACAATTTGGGGGAAAAAAGGCATTAAAATAAAATAGAGTAAAAGCCCTCTGATCTGTGACAGAGTGCTCATATGACAGAAAATTGGACTGGTGCTCATGCCATTTGGGCCGGCAGGTGAATGAATATTGGCTTGTCCTGAGTGTCCCTGGCTTACAGATCAAGTTTTATCTACAAGCCGTTTGCTCTTCCAGCGCCTAATGAAGCTCTCTGAAAGGAGATTAAATGGCAGAGAGGGACAAAACAATAACCATTACCAGTCACCTTCATTTTGCTTCATCCGTTAACACACCGGGCTGCTGCTGCAGCTATGCGGCAGCCAATGCTTACAATGCCTTGCACACATTAATGTAAAAAAAAAAAGAGAGGTGAACATGTACTTATGATTAAAACTGTCAAGGAAATAACACATGAAAAATACACACAATCTGTGCACGGCTCATATTATTTACTCAGTAAAAGATGCTGATAGAAAAGCTATAAGTAAGACATGTTGTTAGTGAGGCATTCAGTTGCTGCCAATTCTAATGCACAGCAAACATGTTTCAAAAGGGTTTAGGCAGATTTATTAGCTGTTTCTGTGAGGGATGTCACGATGCAACATCAATCATGGTGCCATGTTGGCTAAAGCTGAGCGGAAAAAAAACATCATACCTTTAGCATTTTAAATGGTTTTGACTTTGGTGTAGATTATAAGAGGTTCATACAGAAAACATGCATGCAGTTCTTCTATACTTTGTGTTTGCAGCGCCACATCATCTTGCTTTGTCCCTCAGATCAGCAGAGACTTTAACCTTGTGTGAAGACAGATTTGCATCCAACGTCCAAGTGTCATCCCGTTTCAATCAATTGGCTCTTTTTACAAAGAGATCTCAAACAGCTTTTAACTGGGTTCCAAATAGAACACACTGATACTGGATCCAGTCTGCTGGCAAAACTGGCTCTGAAATTTAAGATGTTAAGATCTCCATTGAAAATGTGTGAACTCATCAGTCTCTCAATGGTTTTCTTCCTCTCCTTTGAATACAGCGGCTTGGGATCGATCATCCATTATTCTTGAATTTCATTATGTGGGAAGAACAGTATCAGTAAACAACATAATACAAAGTTTACGGTACAATAGGGGAATGTATGAAAATGCCACCTGAATGCTCTTTTGTTGCTCGTATACACCAGATCACTTTGTGTTCATTATACTTGTCACTATATTTTATAAATTAACATTTGCAAGACAAAATGTATCTCACTAAGCCCTGATGTAGATACATACATGCCAAGGACAAAATATCACTCATATCCAGTCAGCCTACATGGATGTTTTTTTATTTTTTTAAGTTACAATATTCTTATTTTTAAGGAGGTTATAGTCAAATGTGTTTATGTTTTTCTTATACATTCATGTAGACATCCAAATGTAATTGTCATTGGCATAAGATAACTAGTCAAACAATTTTATGGTGTCACAATTATTGAAAATCATTGTTTTTCTCATGTTATTCTCCAACATGTTTATAGGGTTTTTAGATTGTCTTTATTTTATTGTTTTTCCGGTATTCAGGTAGCAGGTAATATCAGGTAATGTTGTGTGTTTGTTGAAGAGAAAATGACCGCACACTAAGCTCTAATGATTCCACCTATGTTTAGCCTAAGGATCAGATATTAACCCATACTATGGTGATTAACTATTGCTGTGAAGTCCAAAAGAACTTTATAATGCAAACAATTGATAAATCAGTACATACAGTACAAGTTAAGAAATAGTATTTAAGATCAAATTTGGCAGTAGATCCAGTATGATTCCTGTCTGAATATGGGATGTGTACTATATGTATAAGACTGTATCTGACACTTGTATTGACCTTGCTTTGAGAAAGATCAAGTGTGATTGAAGGGTCGGTGATAAAATCATTGGAGCTTAGTATGTGATCATCTTCTCTTCAATATATTGCCATGACCAGCAGGTAGTCTGTGGAGTGCATTCACCAGACGACTCTTAATGTCGGTACACAAAAATATGGTCGGTACACAAACATGTCCCCACCTTTTTCCCCCACAGTTTTTGTCCTAGGAGGCTGAAATTTGGGATGGAGGTCAAGTGTGAAGGTTTTTCTTAATTTTTTTTGTTACTTGATCATATTTAAAATATTACAATACCTTGTAAATAGAAACACAAATTTCAGATGATCACATTGTGTGTGTGTGTGTGTGTGTGTGTCTGTGTGTGTGTCCATGCCAATTGGCCAAAAGGGGGCGTGGCAAGGGGATTGCAATAAGGCACACAACTTCCAAATGGACTGACAGACTTGCAAGATTTTGTGGAAAGATTGGTCATGAGCCAAAGGACAACTGATTAACTGTTCATGTCATTTGGCAAACATGGGGTGTGGCAGTGGGAGTGGCCTATAATGTAATGTTTGTGAGGTTGTGTGTGTGTGTGTGTGCGTGTGTGTGTGTGTGTGTGTGTGTGTGTGTGTGTGTGAATGTATGAACGTGTGGATGCATGCTCACGCGTGGTCGCAGCCATTGCAAATTTGTTCTTGTTTTATGTAAGCTTACTGTCACAGCAACATTATGGTGCAACGATGCAGAATGGTCTCATTCACTGTTTGTAGTAATTGCTATGAAAATGCATGCACTGTAATTCATACATAATCCACCTAATTGTGAGCCAGGAGGTGGATGGGATCATATGCTCTGAAAAGTTAACAGGCAATATTACTTTGATTTTTAGGTCAATATGTGTTAGTTAAGTATAGGTCTCTAAAGAACGTTAAAAGTAAGGAATGATTATCCATGCATTTAAGGGTTTATAAATATAGTGAGAAACATGCTTCCAGTAGACCTAGCAAGGTTACTTTGCTCCATAAGTATATTAAGGAGCATTCTGATACTCTCAAAAGTAGTTTTCTTTCTAGCTGTTTAATCTCGTGTTTCTATTGGATGCACATTATGATGTGCTGCACCACGTAATTGGAAATAATTGGAAAAAATAATTGAAAATAATTTAAGACCCCTTGTCTGGAGATTATATGTCCCTCATCTTTAATGCAAAATCTGTAAATCAGTTTGGGATGACAATGCCATTTAAATGCCTTCATGAGCCAATGAAAATTAAGTACCGGTATCACTCTCACATGGTGTGTGTGTGTGTGTGTGTGTGAGAGAGGTCAGAATGCAGGGTTGCCTGCAGCCAGCCCAGTCGTCAGAATAAAATGTTGGCATTGTACATTTCTGCAAACCACGGATATGTTCCATTTTCATACGTATCATATCAACATTTTTAAAGTGACGTAGCTCAGATCTCTCAGTATATGAGCTGAGATTCTGGAGGTGGAGGGGACAGTGGATGGTGTGAAACCTAGCCAAGCAGCAGACAGCAGCAGACCACTGGTCGAACAAAACCAGGTGTTTTTTACTGCGAAGTCAGGACAAACAAGTTATGTTACGTTTATTTTTGTTATTAACATTGATTATGTAACTTACATAATTTATGTAACAAATGTTACATAATGTTACAAACCATGATGTTTTTTCCTAAATGTAACCACCTTAGACTTTTGAAAAACGTTAATGGGAATTTGTAGTGCAGCACAGCAAACATTTATAAACATAATGAACAATAAACAATACACATAATGTACAATTCAAACACAGAACAACAGAGACAACAGAAAAAGTCCATGACTTTTTGTTATACCAAACATCCTAATTTTAACCCAAACCACAATGTTTTTCCTAAACTTACCCATCTAGTTTTGTTACCTAAGTAAGTAAGTAATTCAGACAACCGTGACGGTTGTGACCGCAGTGAGGCATCATAGTTTGGAACGTAAAAATGACTCAGTAAATATTTTGAAAAAAAAAAAGGTTCATATACTCAGCTCATGTTGATATCCGCTACATATGAAACATACAAAAACATATCCGTGGTTTTACAGAAACTGCTGATGGGGTGAGAACTCCAGCCACCACACGCACACGCACATGCACACACCCCCACAGGCGCACACACACACACACACACCCCCACACACACACACACACACACACACACACAAACACACACACACATTCATTAAATAACCACAAATGAAAAGAAAAAAAAAAGATTCTCATGAAAACAGACATTGCCATGCTCTGACTGCTTTAATGGGCACAAACATGAGTGAGGTTTCATACAAGCTTTGGATAATTGGGGTTCTCCCACTGATGAATAAGCAGCACACATATTAACACAGTGCTGATTGATCATTCTCTCCTTTGTGTTATTTTCTGCTAGTTAGTGTTTGATGGATGGAGCTTTTACATTTGTGTAAACATGATATTTCAAAAGGAAAATGTCTAATAATGACATTTAATGACTTCATCCATTTGAAACGCCTCGCTTTCCCTCATTGGCGTCATCAGTGAGAAAAATATTCCACACAATGCAGAACACTTTTGCTCATATATAATATAGTAATTATACCGTTGCTTGGGATTTTCATGAGCAGGAAGGTTATTTAAATATAGCTTTTGTTGAAATAGAGCTTTATTTGAAGTATTATGCTACATTAGCATTGTTTATTTGTTGATGTGGTATCAAATTGCTTCTCTTTACCGCTGTAATTTAATTGTAAATGGAATGCGGTGTTACTGAACACCCCAGTGTTTTGTTCTCATGTCATTTCTTTTTCAAAGCTTTATAATGGTGGTTATCCAAACAGGCATATGTGCCTGCAATTTAGTATATCTGTCTCAGCCTACTTTGCCTCACATTTGTGCATATGAAACAGAAAATAATAATGAATAATACACATACATGTCATGACATTTTCACTCTGAAAATCACATCTGCCTGTATGGTGAATTTTTCAAAATATAAACAGGACCTAACTATATGTTAATACATTTTATGTGGAGTACTGCATCACATATTACATTAGATATTGTTGTTTTCACATTTTTTTCATATTTCATGAAACTACATGGTTAAGTTTAGAAAAACATTGCGGTGTGGGTTAAATACAGTACATTTGTTACGTTACTGCAACGGCTGCGTGCTTGTGATGCAGAACATGCTGTATTTCCGTTTGTTACGTAAGGGATAATGTAGGATGAACTGCTCATTATTGAAAATAGAACCCCTGCGCGGAGGGATTTTTCAGTATTATTGAAATATATATATTCAATATATATATTATTTTCAATAATGACCAGTTCATCCTACATTATCCCACTTATTACATGGCTACTTACTCAAGAAATCAATCATTTG
>JAOVVB010133072.1:0-26390 GCA_028570985.1 Heterobranchus longifilis | reverse complement strand
CTATCTATCTATCTATCTATCTATCTATCTATCTATCTATCTATCTATCTATCTATCTATCTATCTATCTGTCTGTCCGTTCATTCATCCATCTATCTATCTATCAATCTGCTTTTGCTTCAGGCAAACAATACATCATGTGACACCGGGCCAGACAGTTTAGCTGCCACTTGGCTCCTACAGTATAAGTGACAATTCTGTGATGGTGCTGGATGTCTCTTGTCCTATCTCCGTGTCCTATCCATTTCCCAAAGTAACTTCATTTGATGCACTCTCTCCTGCTCTCTGAATATCCAGTTAGCAGCCTTTTCAAAGTGCTCAGTGCTAAAAGCGGTGGATTTGATTACAAAGTCTTTTTATTAGGTTTTTCCTAATGAGTGCAGTTAAGCTGCTGTGATTCTCTTCTGCTGTCTTCACCAAACTATATTGCAGTAACATAGGATCAGGAAGCCAAGATGGCCCAGGGTGCTATTTATAGGTTTCTCAAACTTTTGGAAGTTCAAATGGACCGCCTGCTTGTTGGTTTGGACAGGACATTGACCTTTTTACATATTTAACCCCTGTTTATTGCCTTTACATTGTTTAATTCTGTTTTATTTATTACTTTTATACTGTGTCTGTATTTTATATATTGCTTTTGTATTTTATTCTGAAGCACTTTGTGACAGCTGATATAGAAAGATGCTGTATAAATATATTTTACCCTATGCATCGTGCATGGAAAACCAAAATTAGCATTTTACAGGCCTGGCAAGATGTAGAATACTAAAGTTGTGGTAAGATTATTTTCTCAACTGCTGGTATCAAAGTCTGTATAAAATAATGATTTCTGAACCTTAGCTTTTCAATGAGCTTTTGGTTGAAAGTGTGTTCAAAGCTGCTGTAAAAAAAAACACTATCTGTGATCTAACAGGTAGGCCTATCCTCAAGTGTCCCTGCAGCTCCACCAGCTCCTCCCACTCCTCCCTGTCATCACCAGAGGAGAAACGTCCTCCTCTCTGTGGAGCTGCTCCTCTGGTTGACTTTTCACAGTCCGGTGCCCCAACAGGACTCAGCAGTCATGACCCACCAAGGCTCCCCCAACCCCGGCTACAGCTCCAACAACGTCCCGGTGCCAGTCATCACACAGACGGACTCCAGGGACAAATGGAGCAAAAAGATGGATTTTCTCTTGTCTGTCATTGGCTTTGCGGTGGACCTGGGAAATGTTTGGAGATTTCCGTACGTATGTTATCAAAACGGTGGAGGTAAGTGGTTTAGTCCCTTCAGCTTCATTTCATAAGTTAGGATTTGTGTAACTAGAAATCTTGTTAAGGCTGAGGAGCCACTTGGCAAACACTTTCATATTTTCTTCAAATTGATTAGCATCTCAGAATTTGTGGTTAAAATTGATTTAAATTATTCAGAAAACAGGCAGAAGCTGCGCATCTGGCAGCAGAAACTGTCCATGGTGCTGAAGTGCGCATCTGTAGCCTTCACATCACTTAAAAGTTTTTACACTTTTCCCATGACATAGCCTGCATCTACTTTTCTTTGGTATTGTTTGTACAATATAGGAGATTCACAGATTCAAGCGTTTTATGTGAGAGAAACATTTCAATTTTTAGTGAATAGCCTACTTTTCCCCCCCTACTTTTTCTTTTTTTCTGCACAGATTGGTTCAGTTATTATGTAGGCTATTTTATTTGGAAAGGGATTGTGCTTTACTCAATCCCTTAACACCAGCAACTAAGGATCGTTTACATTACAGCAGCCAATCCGGTTGCAAGTTTATTTATATAACACCTTTCCACAAGGCGATTTAAAGTGCTGCACATAACACATACAAATTAAGATAAGATTTACAAGACAATTAGAAGATAAAGAATATTTAAAAAATAATAATAATAAATAAACAGAAGGTTATGTAGACAATTCATTTTATTTGTGTGAATACATTGTGTCAGACGTGTTTTTGACATGTTCTTGTCCATGGTTTGAACAAATACATTTTGATTCTTGTAAATCCCCATTTGAGCTAAAATATGATGTAAAGCACACTTTACACCGTCGCTTAATTAGCAGATGAGGCCAATGAGAAGTCTCATTTTCACATTTCCATTCATATTTCATGTATTTATTCAGATCCATGCCCTCTTAAGTCTTCATTCTTGAGTTTATGAATGTCCTCTTTGTCATTACACACGAGAGACAGCACTAAGCCCTCCATAACATGTACCCTCATGCATCTCTGTGCAGGTGCTTTCCTTATTCCCTACATTTTAATGGCCATCTTTGGTGGTGTGCCACTCTTTTACATGGAGCTGGCACTGGGGCAGTTCCACAGAACCGGAGCCATATCCATATGGAAACACATCTGTCCCATTTTCAAAGGTAAAGCCCCACACTGTTCAACAGCAGATATTCTGATAGTTACCTTGAGTCAATGATAGGGTTATACTCATTTTAATCTTCTATCTCTATGTTTTTCTAAAGTAATTTGATTACTGTAAATTAAGGGTTAATTTGCAAAAAACAATTTTATTTATTTTCCTAAATCAAAAAAAAAAAATGTTTTAATGTCCAATCCTGGGAATATCAATCAAACTATTATTTGGTTGTTTTGATAAGATACCTCAAAATATTTAGATTTTCATAAATCATGTTTTTTTTATTGAGCACTCAAGAGAATATCAGTCAAACTGGTGTTGGTTTATTCATTTTAAGAATGGCTTTTATCTGTTTTTGCAAATGAAGAGAGCCAGTGAATCATTTCTCAGGTGACTTCCTCTCCCTCTTCTGTTTCAGGTATAGGATATGCCATTTGTATCATCGCCCTGTATGTGTCCTTCTACTACAACACAATCATCGCCTGGGCCCTCTTCTACTTCTACTCCTCCTTCTCCACCATCTTGCCTTGGACAAACTGCGACAATGTGTGGAACACCCCCGACTGCACCGACTATTTTGGCAATGACAACGTCACCTGGACGAATTCCTCCAGGTCTCCGGCAGAGGAATTTTACACGAAAGTGCATGTAAGTGTGAGTAACAGAAACCACATATACTATAAATAGCTTTGCAGTAATACTCTACACAAACATTGTCGGCTAGTTGTCTTGCATGTTGACGCTGTGATGTGTTTTATGATTACAGGAGGAATGTTCTTGAGATCCACAAGTCATCAGGGCTGAGAAACGTAGGCGGTGTTCGCTGGCAGTTGATGCTCTGCCTTTTTCTCATTTTCACCATCGTATACTTCAGCCTCTGGAAGGGCGTGAAGACTTCAGGGAAGGTAACAGATGGCAGTTTTTTTTTTACTACAATAACAATATAGAAGATTAACAAGCCTATGCATTTTCTTTACTTTAACCACATATCTATGATATCTGTTTCTGCTCCTGATTCATCTCTTTCCTCCACACCAGGTAGTGTGGGTGACCGCCACCTTGCCCTACATTGTTCTTTTCATCCTGCTAATCCGAGGCGCCACTCTGCCAGGAGCCTGGAGAGGTGTGGTGTTTTACCTGAAGCCCCAGTGGGGGAAGCTGCTGGAGACGAGCGTGAGTTGTACAAAGTTGGCAAGCAGATACAAAGTAACAAAATAACGCGTTACAGTAACTCTGTTACTTTGGGCACTAACACATGATTTTTTAAATTAAGTAACTAAATTACTGAAAGGTTCGTTACTGTGTTAGTTAGGGATGCACATCCGATGCTGTGCTCATGTAGTACTTGTACTCGTATTTGTGAAATTTACTCATATACTACCCTGTGATGTGACGTTCAGCTCTCATCAGTTGAATGGTACAGCGGAGGAGCATAAAAATTCAAAAGATCCATATCAAACAATTACAGAATAATTTTTCAGTTAGTGGAAGAAAGATGAAGACAAAGAAGGAATATGCTTAAATACATAAAGATAAATACATATATACTTGAAGATATCAATAAACTGACCACTCTCGTGGCTCTCCAAATACAGGAAACAAAAACATAAAACATAAAAAACAGACAAGCAGTTAGTAAAACAAAATCCTAAGTAATTTTACACATTAAGACTTGAATCTCATTAGTCACTTCTTAAATACATTTTAGCTGTCAGAGGGACATAATGTTGAATTTGACCTCATTCTTATCTGTGTTAGCAGATGTGGATATATTCTAACCAGACACTCATACTCTTCTGTCCATCATTTCTCTCTGAAGTACAACTTTATGTTTAATGCAAAATGAAAATTGAATGATATGCTCCATTTCACTGTGTATAACTTCCCAAAAATGACTTTATGTGTTTCTCCACTGCCCTGCCAACATTTAGGAGTTCCTGATTTATATTTAACTTGCTGGACTGGTGTAATGAAATAACACATCTGGATCTTCCAAGCATGAGAGGCAGTAGTTTAATATATACCTTCATTCATTTCCACCCACTAGTCCCTTGAGAATCTGCCTATATTTATTTTTTAGATCTATGAAACGTCCTCATTTTCCTCTCCGTCTCGCTGCGGTTGTTTGCTGAACATGTGTGAGTGCTTTGGTTGGAAGGGAATATGGATGAGACGAAATGAGATGCATAAATAAGCCACAGAACAGGATAATAAGATGCATAATTGGTTTAGATTTTCTGCCCATTAACAAAGGCCTCCCTTTCTGTCTCACTCACCAATATCCAACGCTGCCCTCTTCTTTTTACTGCCGAATGCACGCTGCTCTTCAGATCTCCCTGCGTACAGCTGTGTGGCAACTAGACTTCTGCTTGGTAAATTATACTGAGGGATCAGAACACAACGATGAAAATATTACATTTGTGATATTAAATCACTGAAAGGAAAGACCTGGCAGAAACAGGTTCTAATCTGTGTAAGAAATGCTGTATTTTTATGCTGTTAAATGCCACCCCAAAACTTGTAGTCTCAGATAATATAAAATCTCTTTCTGTCCCTCTTTCTGTCTTTTCTAGGTGTGGGTGGATGCTGCTGCTCAGATATTCTTCTCTCTGGGGCCTGGGTTCGGGGTGCTCCTGGCTCTCTCCAGCTACAACCCTTTCACAAATAACTGCTATCGGTAAGATCTGAGCTTCATAGACCCACGGCACACTGAGGCATGTGATCTGACATTTGTGGCTTGAAAACAGCTTAATAACCTCCTGTTGAACTTAAGGATTTAGTTTAATAACTTTAGTGCATAGAATGCGGTCAGATCTCTTAAGAGCAGCAGTGGGATTTATTGCTCATGCATTAAATAAAATGGTGTGGTCGAGACAATGTTATTAGAGGCAGGAGCGGTGAATACTACATGTTGGATATAAATGCCAAGCTGTACACAGGAGATTAAACTGTACACTCGCAGTATGACTAATAGTATGTGTGTGGCTGATGTGATTACAACAGAGTGGCATGTGTAGTAAACACACAGATCATGAATGAAACTGGATGCTGCCGTTTCTTGACCCATCAAACATATGACAAAAATATAATGTGTCAATCCTGTGAGAAAAAGAAAAAAGATATCCATACACTGGAGTACAGCTCCCAATGTTATTGACTACATACAACGTTTCAACCCAACAGGGTCTTCATCAGCAAATGACTGTGACAGGAGGAAGGTGCACTATATAAGAGCAACTTAATGACAAACAACTGGCATCAGCTGTCAGTCAATTAAGCAGGCTCTAAGACACAGGTCATTCACTTGTGGCCAGTGTTGGAAACTCAACCTGGCTCCCCACCAATCAAAAATAAGTATTCAGTCAACAATAGAAATAGAGTAGATACAGGCATTAATCAATAATATATGACAGCAAAATATATAGTGAAACAACATCATAGAAAATAGCAAGAAAAGGGACATACCAAAGAAAGTATCAGATATGCCATATAATTTGAGAACAATAATTTGTTAAAAACCTCATTGTGTGGGCAAAAGACTATTAATTTTAAGACCGTTTTAGGGTGCTGGAAAGTACTCCTTATTGTGATAATATTTCAATACTGACTTCCACATCCTTGTTGGTTTTGGAATTTGTTTTTGAATTTTGTTTTTGGTTGAACAAACAAGGCTATATGGTATATGCATTCTTTACCAATGAATTGTCTCCTTTATAACATTAGAAAAGTACATTTTAGTTTCAAAGAACCTGACAATTCTGGCTCAAAACAATATCTTTCTTAATAAGAAAGTACAGAGAGCACAGATATTTATTTATCTAAATTAATCCAGTGGATGCTGCCTGCAGATTTTCCTTTCATAAAATCATTCTACTGATTGACACTTGGTAAGATAAAATAAGATAATATGAGATGAGATAAGATAAGATAACCTGCCCAGGGACAACAGTCACTAATTAGCTGTTAGCTTACTCTGGTGCAATTACTTTTAATTGTGCGCTGGCCCTGCAAAAATAAACAATAAAATAAGATAAGATAAGATAAGAAGAGATGAGATGAGGTAGGATGAGATGAGATGAGATAGACTTTGTGGCAATTCCTCCAAAGACATTTTGCAGATATCTAATGAACACACACCATACATGCTTCAGTAGAGTATTCCTCATTAGTATTGTTGCGAGTTTGTATGGTTGCTAGCTATCGTCATGTGTCAGACACAAAGCTGAAGAGAAAATATAAAGGAACCCCTCAAAGAAAGGTCAGAAGGGTCAGCAAAGTATTGAGCAGCTTTCACCTCGGACAACAATACAGTGTCTCTGATAGAAATGAAACATGCAGTTTAAAGAAGCTTTGTATGAATGACAGTTGTTATGCTGCGTGTTCTTGAGCAGGGTTTCATTTCTTCCTCAACAGTGACGCCATTGTGACCAGTTTGGTGAACTGTCTGACCAGCTTCATGTCAGGGTTCGTGATCTTCACGGTGCTGGGCTACATGGCAGAGAAGAGGAAGGTGGAGGTGGAGGATGTAGCCAGGGATAAAGGTCAACCAATTATATTTAAAACCAGGAAAAGATAAAACTCAGTTACAAAACAAACGCTCACCCTGATCTCTTCATATTCAATATTTTCTTTCTTTCAGGACCAAGTTTACTCTTCATCACGTACCCAGAAGCCATTGCAAACATGGTGGGCTCAACCTTTTTTGCAATCATCTTTTTTGTGATGATGATCACGCTGGGACTGGACAGCACGGTACGAACTGTGAACTATGGACTGGACCTACATGGCGGCCGCAGGGTCCCTTTATATGATTATATGCATTATCGAACTATTCAGCTGGAAGCAATGCTGTAGTGATGTTAATTCTTACTTTTTTACTTGCCATAAAGCATCAAAATGAATTGAATGGCTTATGCAGATTTAAATGTCTACAAGCTACAGTATAATACTGTATATTTTCTAACAATAAGAGCGTTCTCTGTGTGTTTCAGTTTGGTGGGCTGGAAGCGATCATCACGGCTGTGCTGGATGAATATCCAGATCATTTCTCTCACAGACGTGAACTTTTTGTTCTGGGCTTAGTAGTTGTCTGCTTTTTGGGCTCTCTAAGCACCCTTACAAATGTAAGTTTTTCACATTTTTAATTAGTTTAACAAAAGAGAACAAAATGCAACCCCTTGTCAATGCAAATAATTATCTTCAGTGACATTTACTGTAAGGTTTAGCTCCTTCTGGATACATTGTAGTGCATTACATCTGCAGTCTGATGATGATGTAATGATGATTACTCAGTGCTAACTGTTACTGACAGGGTGGTGCCTACGTGGTGAAGCTGCTGGAGGAATTCGGAGTAGGATGCTCCATTATAGCTGTGGGTTTCCTTGAGGCCATTGCAGTTTCCTGGTTCTACGGTAAATAAGATAATATTATCGACTGATTCTGTTCCTTTTATCTGCAAAGTAAATGGATGACCCTCAGTCTTAGCGTATGAAAAACAAATGGCTGCATCTCCTGTTTATTTTGTTGCTTTCAGGTATCAAAAGATTTAGCAGCGATGTTCAGTCCATGCTGGGCAAATCTCCAGGATTATTCTGGAAGGTGTGCTGGGTCGCCATCAGTCCAGCATTTCTCGCGGTAAGATATTAAATATTCTGATCTTTACAACAAGTCTGCGCTAAATGTCCAGTAAGGTTTTATAAGAAATATTCAACATGTAGTCCTTTAATAAGATCAAATAAGCATCATCCATTTAAGTCATCCAGAGATCAATGGGCAGAAGTGGAGCAGCACAAAACGAGCTCCGTGTAAGATCAAAAGACTACTGGACCAATGGCCTTTGAAGACCTAACAGCTGACCCCCCTCTGTAGATGAAACCTTCCTATCTTCCTCAAAACTTTTCCTACAACGTATTGCAAAACACTCAACACAAATATAATTTCCCCTCCTCTACATGTAGTTTAATATCCTTCTCTCTTATTTGCATCCATCCGTTGACATTTTGACTCATGACTTCCTTTATATAGTTCTTTCAGAATGTATGGAAGTGTGACAGATATATTACCCTTCCCCAATATTAGTTCTTATGAATACAAAAGTTACATTTACATATGGAAATGTTACGTGTATCCAACTCTTCTCAGTATATTATAGTGAGCTCCCTGCTGAAAGCGCCGCCCCTCACGCTGTTTGACTATAAGTACCCTGACTGGAGCATCACAGTGGGATACATCATTGGCTTCTCATCCTTCATGTGGATCCCCATCTACATGGTCTACAAGCTGGTGTGGACCCCGGGATCTCTCAAACAGGTCAGTGGATGACGGAGGGAGGAGAAAAAGTGTGCAAAATGCTGACACATTTTCCCCTTATATTAACTTCTAACTGTGGTTTTCTGCAGAGGCTGGCGGTGTGTCTCAGACCAGAGAGGACCATACCAGACATCCACGCTGACAACCTCAACATGGTGACTGTGCCGTAGAAAGAAAAACACCTTAACACATGAGAAATACCCCTGCTTGTAGTTTCTATTCGAATTAAGTTATTTTTTGTGACTGAACCTGAACATTATCTGACTTTGTGACTGTTACCTGCTGATGATATCCAACTTTCACTGCACGTGTACACTCTGTAAAATGGTGAATGCTGCTAGATTTGTTATTCTGGAACTGAGAGCAATACTCATACCTTACTGTAAGGTCTGTGTGTATTCAGATCTATAGTATGTACATGTTGCCATTTTCAAGTGCGGTTGTAGGAGTCAGTTACTTAATGGTCTGTTTCCCCCCCTTAATCAGCTTTATTATTTTTATTTCACAAGAACAATATGCCAAGGAAAATAAAAACATGTATATGTAACATTCAGCACATTATTTCTATTGCATGGGGCCGTTTTCTCTGGTTAAGTTCTATATTTTCTGTAGTTTGTGAAAATAAGATGAAACAAACAGTGAGGTTGTTTTTCCACACAGTTTTTCACCACTAGAATAATCAGCAGCAGTGTTTTGCATTTATTTTCATGTAATAAAAAACTGTATGACAACATACTCTGCAGTATGTCAGCTAATGTTTCATCAGCTCTGCTGTTTGTTTTTTTTAGCAATTTGAACAGATATTGTGTGTGGT
Source organism: Heterobranchus longifilis (assembly GCA_028570985.1). NCBI lineage: Eukaryota > Metazoa > Chordata > Actinopteri > Siluriformes > Clariidae > Heterobranchus > Heterobranchus longifilis. The sequence goes on along the minus strand of JAOVVB010133072.1, from coordinate 16,898 downwards.
TTGTGTTGGAACACAGTTTTCTTCAGACTGAATCCCAGATTAAATCAGACCAAACCTAAATCAGATTGATAGTAAATTACAGTCCCTCTTTTATTTTTTACCAATGCTGTATTTCATATTTATACAGTAGTTCTGTAATACAGTGCTTGTACAGGATTTCATGCCAGCTGCTGGATATATCTGCTAAAAATGTTCTGTTTTTCCCATACAAGTTTGTATTGGAGGGAAATGAGGCACTCAGACAAAGACCACATCAGTTCATTTTCAGAAAAATATCTTTTTAAATCTTAGAATTGAGTGTATTGTTTTAGTATTGGCATTATAGAAACTAGAGCCTATGTACTGCCTGGAGATACAGTACAATATGTACAGTTGTACGAACTGTAAGTACATTGATTCTTCATATTAAAAATGAACTTTTTGATCTTCATCTGGTGGCTTCATTTAACTCCAGATAGCCTGTTTTGCCTTAATCTGCTTAAATATTACACTGTATGTACAAACAATTTAAAGGTTGTATCGATATTGTGCCTCTCCAATGTTTTCACTCTCTAAGACTGTTCAGATGTTTTTTGCAGACACACAACATAATATTGCTTGTGTCTTTGCCACATGTTAAACTTATCTAAAAGCGCTTTATACTTGATAAATATTCAGAGAATAATGTGATGAGCAAGATGATGATTGTTGTGTGATTTCAGTCCTTTTCGATCTGGTGTATGTACTAGTCAGATGTGTATAAACTAATTATAGTATACATTACATATTTCATCTTTGTGCTTCTTTTCATTCCTGGATGTTAAACATGAATATGAGCAAACAAACCAAAAGGCCCATTCAATCAAGTGATAACATTCGAAACGAGTGAGCCTACAACAGGTACTGTATTTGTTTCTGAATAGTAAATGTGTAGCAGACGACATAAGAGATTTGTTCTTCGAAATCTCCATATGGTGATCTTCATGTCTTTGTAATGGCTGCTGGCTGTTGCTGCTGCTGCTCACCTCTATTAGATATTCTAATTAACAGACTCATTTGCAATATCCAGAATCCATCAACATAAGGGAATAGAGCAGCCTCTACCTTAACACACACACACACACACACACACACACACACACGCACACACACACACACACAGATCTTTACTTATTCAACAGATTTTTTAAAACCAGGCCCGATCACTTCAAGGACGACAGGTATGAACGTACACGAGAGTACGAGAGTAGAAAGTGGTTTGGAACATATGATTCCCCGCTGAGCTGCTGGTTGATGGGCGTGCACATCAAAGCCCTTTTGTGTCACTGACTGCCATTGAAGTAGAGAACAGGCAAGCGCAGGAGACACATAAAAGAGACACTGCCAAATAGACGGTTTCTCCTCTACCTGACATGAACAGGAAAAAGTGACAGATACTGTGTATGTTGCAATGCATCCATTAATCCTGACAAAACACAGTGCACAGGAGAACATATATGTAAATATTTCCTGTCAGAAGTGACTGTTTATGACTGACCTCTGCTATGTGTGCAGCTGCAGATAATCTTGATTCATGCAAATGCAAAGATTATTTCCTGGGATGTGAATTCCACTGATACGACAGAGCAAACATCTGAATGTATAGGCATATGCCTTTATAATTACTGCCCTTTAACCCTTTTAGTTGCATCCTATTATTTGCATACAGGTTGCAAGTTGTGTTTTTTTGGGGGGTTGCTAGTCTGTTACAGTACTAATAACGAGGGGCCCAAAGACAAAATAGATGTGTCAGCTGTCAGAGATCCATATTGTTTACACTATGTCTCTGTAATGTTTTGTATAGGCCTATTATTTCCTATTTAGTCTAACCTCTCTCATTTCAGTACCTGCCTTTGTGTTTCCCGCCTCCTTGATTACCCACACCTGCCCTCATTACTCACCTGCCCCTAATTTTGCTAATTGTCCATCCACTCAATAGTTTTCCATGTTCCTCTGCCATATCTTTGTTCTAAACAATGTATACATTCCCCAGTTTGTTTCTATGGTTTTTTGGACTCATTGCCTCGTTTCTTGGTTTTGGGATTTTGCCTGCTCCTTGCCTATTGTTTGCATTGTTTGGACTGACCTACTGTGCAGGACATCAGTGCATCAGTAAAGGCTGTCTCTGCATTTGAGTCTCTGTTTACCCAGAATTCTTACAGTCTCTCCCTTTAGTATCTCTGGGTGTATTGGACTCAGTGAGACTGATTTATGGCAATATTGGATCTTCATATAATCTTTATAATCAATGTGATGATTTGTCTGCCATTTAATTTGCTGGATTTTCTCAATTTTATGATATAAAACTACATATATAAGATTGTATCTAATTAAAATCATACATGCTGTATATACAGTAGTATATAGACATGTTTACATACACTGTGCATGATCATTCAGACCATGTATTCAGTATTTATTTATTTATTTGCATGTGTATAATTTACAACTTACAGAACACTTGACTTGTATATAAGTTGGCATTTTAATTTCATTCTTATTGCTGGTCATTAGTGCTCTTTATATATATTTATATAATGTTTACATATACATCTACTTTCATCTACTTGTGTACGTACTAGTTCTGTATTATTTACCTTTATTTGTCCAGCTTTGTTGTCCTCGTTCTTAGCTGTTATGTCTATTTCTGTGTAAGAACAATGCAAAAAAGGAGTCGAAACTCTATGATCGCCCATCACTACTACAAACACAGTGAAGAAGATGCTCATTATATGCAACTTTTAGAGTTATAGGCCACTCAAACCTGCATTAAATAGAAATCACCTGAGCATACTACACACAGAAAGATGGAGGTTACATATGGTTTTAAATTAGAGCACTGTTATCAACCAATCAATTATAGAAACAAGACGAGTCTACAGTCACAGCGGTGCTTTACGCTGAAATCATCTGACTGTATATCCAGGTTACTGTTAATAGATGAGTTCAGTGTGCTGTACGCAGATGAAACAAAGTGAAAATCATGAGTGGCATGATGTAATGACATGAAGACATCAAGTTACACTCTGATTATGTAATCCTCTCGTGTGCTGTCATGACGATGTTCAAATCCATTGATGAATCAACAGGAACATAAACAAAACATGACAGTCACAGAGTCACACTTATAATAAGTTTATAGCTAAAAAAAAGAAAAAGAGTGCATTTCCTTATTAAAACATTAAGTAGCATTCATGACTCAAGATAGCATAAAAAACAGTTTAAATGTTTTCGGATCGCCTATTAAAACAGGATGTTTGAGTTCATGCTGTAATGAAATGTTTTCTTATTTTGATTAATTTATCTAATTTATCCTCCAGTTTTAATTTCAGGCCACCGTGAGTGACATTTCCTAACATTCATTAAGCTTCTCTGGCATATAATTAAGAGCCATAAGTGTTTGTAATGGTGTGCACTCTTATAACGCATGAAGGTAAAGGCCATATACATCAGTCATGCACAGTAATTATATAAGGATATAACCGCAAGGAGCTTGACCTTTACATCTATTCTTCATTGCTCTTTGACATTTCAGAAACGGGGAAACGTGATGAAGGCTTATTTGATGGTTTCCAGTAAGAGAAGAGATGTTGTACACTTTGTATTTCCACAGTCAAACTGGAAACACCTGAAGCTTTCAGGACCCTGCAGCAGTCAGGGCTGCACGACAGTTTACTTCAACAGCCACAGTGTCATTATTAACCTGCTAGAGCTGAAATTATTCATCAATTGATTTGTCAGGAAAATAGTAATCATATAAATCATTTCTTAAGCAACAATGTCAAAGAAATTCACTGCTTCTCAAATGTGAATGTTTTTTTTCTTAGTCCTCTTCTACATTAATAACCTCAACATCTTTGGGTTTTCAGCTGATGGTTGGACAAAAATAAATAAAAATAAAATTTGGAGATGACAATGAGATGAGAAATAGTTGCATCCCTGTAGCACTCAAATATGAGCAACCCATTGATTATTTCCCATCATTGATTAACCTGACCATTATTTTCCCCATTAATTGATCCTTCATTTTGATTCATATCATAATTTTCCAGAGCCCAAGCTGACACCTTCAAATTGCTTTTTTTGGTCAAACCAACAGTCCAATTTACTATAAATATAATTATCTGTTATAGTGGGCTTAGAAAACCAGCAAATATTCACATTTGCATATAGTTTGTTTGTGCTGACTAGTTACAAATATGCTGAGTGTTTAATATCCAAACTTTACTTAAATGTCATGATAATAGTGACTTATAAACACTATATATTGCTTGTGACCTATAAAAACTCCAGTCGTTTATATTATCAATATTTACCGGCCACCCACAGGCAAAAACATAAATCAGCGCCTATGGTTCCATATGCACACCGTTCCGGCTTTTTCCCCTGCAAATCCAGGCTTAACCATGCAGCGCTCGTTAGCTTTAGACAAACCCTGAAAGTCTGGATTGGACAGGATTCTTGGGAGGGGCTTAGTGAAGGGACAAATCGATTAATCAACTAATCGTCAGTGGTTGTCTAACAACCCAGCGGCTTTAGGACCCAGATGCTACAGCGGAAGAAGAAACGCCTCCCTGTCATCACATCACCATCCTCCTGCCGCCTGTTTTATTATACATCCATGCACCGCTGTGATGCTGCCTCTCATCCCTCTAATAATAATGTGCTTCAGTGAGTCAGTTACCGGACAGCCGGAGGACAGAGTGACCGACAGAGCTTATGTTGTTTTACAGAAGCAGAACTTAGGTGAGACTTGATGTCAGACTGTGGAAACTTGATGTTAGGCCTATCAGTGCAGACAGCGATGCTGCTGACATCTTAGCATACTGGCTCTCTTGTGTAACACCTCAAAATCGTCTTTATTCTAGAGTGACACCTACTTCCTGTGTTCCTAATGAAGTAGAGGAATTAAAACCAGTGGATCCAGTCTGTGCATGTGATGTTATTGTTGGTGATGAGCTTGTGTTGTTGTCCTCGCAGTCACACTGGGGAGTGTCCTCGCAGTCCTGCTGGTGCTGATGATCGTCATGGCTGTCTGCGTCTACAAACCGCTGTCCCGTCGGTGAAACTGGAAGACATAAAGACCTGCTGTCCGCCCGGTGCACCGAGGAGCTCCGGTGATAACAGCAGAGCTCTGCCACCACAGCTACTGAAAACACAGACTGCACAATCCACTGTGTTTCATTTGTCATGAAATCAGGTTATTTAAGAGTTGTTGTATGTTTGGAATACACCAGACCATCACACATAGGCTACATATTCTGATATGTTGTAATGTATTTATTTATTTTGAAAATACTTCTGTAAACAGAGGGACATGGGATTGACATAAATTGTTTTCCTGATTTTCCTCCCATTAATCTGTGCTGTTGCATATTACATGTGTCACATTTTATATATGTATGTATGTGGACTAAACAATGCTGTAAATGTGTATAGTTTGTGACATTATTTCTCTAAATGTGACTTTAAATATAAAAGTTGTAAATACGTGCGTTTTGTTTACCTTTAAAGGCCAAGTTTTTTTGTCTTATTGGCCTTTTTTTTTAAGGAAATGTGATGATAATAAACATGGAGTCCTGCATTAAACTGACAATAGTGGGATTACAAGTGAGGAAGCTTCTGTGCAGACTAAATCCAGTGATACCAAGAAATAACAGATTTTTCTCCTAAATATGAAAATCTGCTCATTTTCCTGAAATAAAACTGTACGTCTATATTTTCCTTTTGTTCTGTGATTGATGAGTCAGATTAAGACCTCTACAAATGAACTGCCAACACAGAACAGCTGACCCAACATACAAAAATAATACACAATAAAATTAGATGGAGGCTGTCTATCAATTTAGAAATATTGTCATTGAAACTGGCTCCCACTCGAAACTACAATTTAGACAACGATAACATTTTCTCTATTTTTAGAACAGATTCTTCCTACATGGTAGCTTTGTATTGTGCACAATCCAATTGTCCAACAGTATACTTTGATTATGCACCGCTAAATGTCTATGAACATATTCATCAGCTGGCCAAAGATAAAATCTATTCTCTGCAGATAAATCATGTAACCACTGTGTTGTCTTCAAGAGGTTAACACTTGATCTGACAATAACCTACTGCATTAAATATACAACTCATTAATGACAGAAAAGTATATATTGTCTCCTTTGTTAAATGAAGCACATGTACAAAGTCACGTTTAGTCCTCATGGAAATAAAGTGCTTTTATTTTTAGAAACAACATTATTAAACCGACACATTTTCTTAAAATTTTAACATATTTAAAAAAAAAAAAAGAAACGTTGCAGCTGGAACGGTGCATTATAAAGACCTGCATTAAATTAGCCAAAGCTAGAATTTTTAAAGTCGACTTGATCATTATGTAAGTAGTTTTTCTGAAAGTCAGACGCAGCGACGCACAGAGAGACCTTTGATAAGTGGTTGGTGGTCAGTGAAATCAACTATAGTGGTTAATGCATGTTACTCAGCATCACCCTGGTACGACTGAAACCTCTTCATCTTGTTTTTCAGTTACAAAATTTAAAAAAAAGAAGTTTAGTCTAAGTGGCACCACATTAAATCGTCACCACCTCTTGTCCGAGCAAAGCAATCCCTTGGCACATGCTGAAGAAACTAAATATGGCGGGCATGCTTGATCTTAACAGTGTGCTGTCTTTTCTTCTGCTCAGAGGTCAAGAGTTGTTCGTGGCTACAAAAGGCTAACAGACTGCTTTTAGGAATCTGAATAATCTCTGCAGCATTGGTTGTGTGACTGCTTTTAAACTGCATGTACATCCACAGACAGACTCTGGTAATATTGCATTTTTGAACTGAGGTGATAATGCTTGAAGTTGCTCAGTGACAGTTAACAAAAATACATCCTTTTTCTCACCAAGAAATCGGAGAAAATGTTCAATAAAAATCAGGCCGGGAAAGTTAAACCCCCATCCTTGTTGCAGCAAAGATATTACGTTACCATGCAGCTGATTTAAAGTCCCTCTCGCAGCAACATGCTTCTGTTTACCCATCTGTAGAGTGTACATTCACAAAGCACAAAAAAATGCATTTACTTATATACCTTTGACTCAATGAACCCAACTTTTGGAATTAATATTGATATGGCTGATATGCATGGGTGATACCATTTTGCACCAAAGAAACATTTACCAGGTTACAATTTCAGATAGATTTACAAACTAATTCCAAAGTGAAGGGAAAATGTGTAAAACTGGAACCCTGAGATTTCCATTATTCAGCGAGACCGCAGTCCTCAACAAAGTGACTCTGCAGGAAGACTTCAGTGAAAACACTCAAATCTGTCCCTATAGGTCCACATACAGTACAAGTAGCTTTCTATTGTGCTCGGCTGTTTTTATTCTAAAAAACAGGCAATAGGTTCCACCGTCCCAGGATAAAAAGTAGGTGGAAAACCTTCATTTTTGACTTTTCTCTCCTTCAGTCTATTTTCAGCATATATTTTATGATGTAAATGCTAGACCTTTGTCCAAACAACCAAAAAAACAACAGTACTCTGGACCTTAAGTGCCACATTTGAGTGCCAGCCTTGCATGAAGTCACCTCGAGTAGTCATTTTGTTCACAGAACCTTAATTACACTGATTTGAACCCACTGACAGTGTGATGGGCTGCTGCTGTGATTCTGGTTTGGATAGAAAATAAATAAAAAGTAGAAGCAACCCAAAAATGATCTGAAAGAGTCTATGAATTAAGCTTGAGGATGGAGACACATTATTCTGAGATATAAATATATAAAGGAGTATGCTCTTACCAAAAATACCCTTTGGAAAATATTGAATAGCCAGAGTCTGATATTGCCTGTGCAAGAATGATCTGCTACAGAAAGAAACCTGCGGTTGCATAGATGACTACAGTGGTTAGAAGGAGAATCTGAGGTGTGGTGGTTGCTTCTGGATCTGGAAACGTTGCATTATTATTCCCTCGTATTCCTTTTACTTCTCAGTGAGTGATAGCTGCAAGATCCTCTCCAGCTCCTCTTCCTCCTGCTTCCTCATACGGTCCTCTTCCTCCTGAGCCCGTGCAGAGAGCTCCATGGCCAGGCGGAGCTCCGAGTCTGGGCTTGAGGCAGATGGGGAGCTGACAGGGCTGGGGGTGTCTCCGTATTCCACTAGCACCCCCTCTGGGATACTCCTAGAATGACATTGACAGGAGAAAGTGAGATCCAGCTCTGTTCTGTGGCTTTTACAGAGACTGTGGCTACGTTTTACATGCACAACATATTCCAGTTTTTGCCCTTACTCTGAAAAAGACAATATTCCTACTAAGCTGTTGACATGGCTAATGAGACTGAATATTCTACTAATATTCCCGTCTGCATGCAGCCGTGCAAAATAGGATTCTTTCAACGTTTTTCACCGGTGGAGGACTTGTCAGACTGTAAAAACACAGCCTCCCTCTTTCATTCCTTCAACCACCTTCTTGAAAAGATCAGCGTTGTGATGTTTGCTCATATCCACTTTTCATAATGTTTCATGTGACGGGACCCTGCTCCTGACTGAGGGACTGTCCTCAGTGCGTCAGGGGTCTGCGCCGATGTCCGACAGGAAACGTGGACTTTTCTTTTGTGCATGCATCTCTACCCCAGCCTTGTAAACTGTTGGTTTCTGTACAACAACCATAGCAACGCACAGAGCTGACAGTAAACAGGCAAGACTTGTCGTAAACTGCGGCCCAATTGAGAAGCATATTCTGAATGCACTGTTTACATGTCCAAAGAATACTTCTAAAACCAGAATAATACCGGCATATCCCACGACTTAATCGGAAAATGCTATATTTGGAAAACTGCCTTTTTCTGAATATCCAAACGGAGTATGCTGTCTCCATGACCTGTATTTAATTCGGAATATTGTCAAATTCAGAATAATAGTAGAATATTAGTGTGCATGTAGCAGGGACTGTTCCTTTTACCACATGTAAGTATGTAATTGCAATGTTAACCTGTGTTCCTACCTGTCACTCTGGCTGCTGGGCATTACATCAGTGAATTCCCCATCAGCATCATCCCAACTCCCCTCCTACAATGACACACACACCAGGAACATTTAAAGGATGCAGAGAATTGCAAGGAGAACATGGGAAAAGGATAACAACAGATCTGTGTGCGTGGAGGCGAGAGAGCAGAGTGACGATTGTTTCCGACCTGGCCCGGGACTCTGCGGGACTCCAGGAGACTCTGATGGATGGCGTACTGCAAAAGCTCCTCGTCGTTGTTGGACATGGGTGTGTGTCGGCTACCTCCTCGGCGGTGGTAACTGACGGGCACCTCAAACACTGAAGGACACACTTGAAACGGAGGCAGTGCTGGAAGAATGAAAAAAAAGAAAAGCGGTTTAGGAATCATCAGAGGAAACACATTTCCTAATTTAATTTTCCACATTTAATGGTTAAACTGGCTGCATTCCTACCTGCAGCTTCTTCCTCTTCTCCTGAGGATGTTGGCGTGGCTGCTGGCGTTGGGATCGCCTCCTCTTCAGTGCTGCATTTATTGACATTACCAAATGTAATCCTGGCATTCAGCACATGAAACAGGGGAATCTCTGCAACAGAGGGAAACACAACAGATTAGATGGAAAAACAGACTTCAGGGGAATGAGACTGGAGACAGGGCCGTAAATATAAACAGGCAGTGCGGTTACACTGGGGCCCATAAAGAGAGCGGGCCCTCCAACAATGTGTTGGGCGAAGAACGGGCCTTTGCAAGTGTTTCAGATTGCCATCTCAGAAATACACCTGTGTAAAACGGTGCCAATTGCTATACATGCCGGTCCAGGCAAGTAGAAAAAAAAAAACCTTAATGTTGAACCCTGTTTGACCAACAATGTGTTGGTTTTCTTTTTTTTTTCCTTTCAATATTTGACCGTCAGAGCACTATACGTGGTTCTGATAGCTTTCTCTTTGACCTCTTCCCAATACAATAGCCTAAGTAGGCAAATTCATTTGACTGTAAAATCCAACACATTGTTGGTCAAACAGGGTTCAACATTAAGGGTTTTTTTCCACTTGCCCGGTCAGGCAAGTGGGTAAGAAATCTACTTGCCCAAAGTAAATTTTTTACTTGCCCCTACACAAATTGTTTTATTTATTAGCGATTATCAAATAACAACAAAGGCAAAAGTTAATTGTCAACTCTTAACAGAGAAGAGAAGGAAGCGAGATGACTCTCTCCTTAGCTACTTCCATCATCAGCTCCGGAAAAAAAACTGTTTTAATTCTTTTGGGCTCTTACTTACTCACTCTTACTTTTTTCACCATCCTCCCAGAACCGTACTGAAATACAATCTAATCCATCCCGAAATGAATGCGGACCGTCACTAATTTAAAATCGGTGTATTTTTCTAAATATTAGCAAGCTTGACTTGGAGCAGCAAACAGTGACTATATATATATATATACCTAATGGTGTGTGTGTACTTCATCACTAGTGACTAGTGTGCACTACAGTCTGTCATAATAGCGTGCACTGGGGGCCCGTCGTGATTAAAGGCTGGCTTCTTGGAAGTGTATTTTCTATAAAAGTTGACAGGAATGACACACACCTATTTTAACAGGGAATCCAGGAGGAAACTTCAGGGTTACAAAGTCTCGTAGCCGTGCAAAATGGGAACTGGTCCGAGCCATGAGGTCGATAATGGGGGTCACCTGCTCCACCAGGGACAGAGGATGTTCCTCGCTCATCCACAATGTACCTTTGAACCTGCGTGAGGCAAGATTAAAGCAATAAGGAAATAAAGTATGATATCTCTGTGGCCATAAAGCTGCGTATCTTACTTCTGTGTTCGAATGCTCAGCTCGATGGGTCGGCCGATGTCTCTGTTCCCCAGGTCAAAGTCAGCATCAAAGTATTCCTCTGGAGTGATGGCAGTGGGATTGGTGGCAGTTGCATACTCAAGAGTCAGGTCCTATAAAGTTGAGCACTTGTATCAAATCAGCTACCAGGTGGCAACAAAACACATAACTTTAACACAGTTGCTGAATGCACGTCTTACCCCTTGTGCACTTATGTGCTGCTCCACAGTCCCGAGCAGAGACTCCAAGATATTCCTTTCACCTTCAGACAAAACAGTGGAAGTTCAGTACTCTCATTCAGTTTCTGTCAAATATAGGTTTGTTATTCTTTTGGACAAAAGTCTCCGATTACATCATAATATACATCTACATGTTGAAAGTATACACACTGAAGGAGAGAAAAGTCATACACAAAGAATATTTTCCACCTACTTTTTATCCTGGCTTTCTCCTCGTCTGTGAGATGCTCTGTCCTCGTCCTGATTACCACGTTTACATTGTTCACACTGAAAACCTGAGAAAACAACCACAATATAAAGTCATATACTATTATAAATGGGCTCAGCAGTTTTAAGTGGCACTAATCTAGTTGTAATGAAAAGAAAATGTATAAAACGTCTGCAAACCTTTGCTTCAAATCCATTGACCATTTCAGTTTTGTCAGCTCTCCAGCCCCATATCCCAGACTTGTTCCTGTGAAAAACAAAAGCATCATTACAGGCAAGATCCACCATCATATCCTTCAGTTTGGAATAACTTCCACAACACAGAGAATACAACAAATGAATACAAGCTATTAAGTAGCATGTTAAAGATCTCCTCCAGACACGTTTTAAAGTGTGTAAAAATACTCTGCTATGATCAATATTTTGTTTAACATGGTTTTCCCACAAAAAAGTGAAAAGAAAAATTCACACATCTACTCTTCTCCCTCATTAAGAAATTCTGGATCTGGCCTCAAGCCCCGCCCACCACCTCTGCCATAGTTACTCTAGTCACTTGTGACTTGATTGGTGACTTGATACATATGATGTCATAAAACCTGGCTTTTTGAATCCAGAATTTTGAGACTGTTGTTCTCAGCCATGGTGCTGACTGCTCATTTCACTCAGGATATGTCAAACACCATATAGACACGTTAACATTGTTAAAAACTTGATTTTCACAAGAGGGGCTCTTTAATGCATTTACAACATTTGCACTAATCTGTGATTGTTCTCCCATTTTAGACACTTTAGCAGCGTTGCAGTCCATTAAGTCTGTTTTTTAAATAAGGTTCCTCACAGCCTCAATCAACTATTTCTCAGCTTCAATAGGAAAGGCATTCTCTGGTCAGCGATGGTGACAGAGCAACATGTTGAGCAGAAGCACAGCTGTAATTAATAACATTAACGAGGGCTCAGTCACACCTGTGTGAGAAAGGTCTATTATTCACAGTCATGGTTGTCTGTCAACTGTCAGCTGTGTTTGAGGACGTTATTCAGATGAAGATTAGCAGGATAATATGAAGATATTACCCCAAGCTAATTACATGATGTATGACTAACACACCTAGTTAAATTTGCTCACATTATTAATCTATTGTCTGTTCGTAGAGTTACACAACTCACTTAAAAGTGAGCAGTGACGGTCAAAAAACCTTTGAATGAGTCAGTCAGTGTAAACAGGGTTTTTCCTGGCTCAGAATGGGCCTTTGGGTGGTGACTGTGCACGCCAGTGTAAAATACAGTGGCTGTGGATGATTAAAATGTTTGTTCTGCTTGTTCCAACAGTTTGATAAAGTGCACATTTGGAGAATGGGTTTTTGATTGTTGTTTTTAATTCTCAGTTCTTATCATTTTGGTGCTGGGCATTTTCCTTTGGGGTGGTTAACATTTCTCTATTCAGGAAAAACCCTGTGTAAATATTGCATGTTAGACAATTAGATGCCAGAATGGATATAGCAGCCAGACACCCGTGTGAAATGATGATTAATAAGCCTAATGGTGTCACTGTTTACACAGTAACCTCACTCGGGGAGTAATGACATGAAAACAAGTGTGAAAATGCCACGAGATGTCAACTCTTATGAAAAACTGTCACTGTGGAGTTTGTTCTTGGCTGATCAAGTGAAGTTGTTTCTATGAATGTTGTGAGAAGAAAAAGCACAACAGAAGAAGATGCAGCTCTTGCCTCTCGAAAGCAATATCCTTGGTGTCCAAGTAGGTGTTGACAATAGGAGTGGTCAACCTTTTGGCAACTTCCTGTTCAGCTGGCTGCATTGACTCTAGCGTGACATCCTCGATTTCTTGGGATATGTTGAAGCGTTCCGTGTCGACGACTTCATCGTCATGGTTCACCTCCATCAACTCTGCACACGAATCTGTAAAAAAAAAAATACAGGCAGGGATACAGGGATTTTACAGAAATAGTATAAATCATACAGAGAAGACTTGTTTGTGTCAGGGAGTTAAAGCACACACCATCTCCTCTGAAGATGTAGCTTCTGCGCCCTCTGATCCAAGTCATGTTTTCAAAGCCGAGAAGAGTGGCATCCACTCGCAGGCTGGCGCCACTTTTCCAAATGCGACAAACATCACTTGGACAAACCCGGGACAGAAGAGGGACTGTGAAGCAACAGCATATGAATGTCCCGCACATGAAAAACAATGTCACTCATTACTAAAACAAAACAAATGCTTCCCCCACCAAGAGGCAGGTATGTAGTTTTTCCTGTATGACCTGATGAAACCTCTAAGCTGGCAAAGATGATCTATTATGTGTGAATATTTACATTCAGGGCAACAGAACTACAAAACGCTTGGGAGACACTTCATTCTTTTGCATACTGGTTGAATGCTGATACTATGCACACACAGTCTACTTTACTTTAATGATATACATCCACACACGTACACACAAAAGAACTTACTCCAACTGGTGAATTCCCACTTCATTTCCATGTAGAAGTCTGGAGACTGCGGATGAAAAGACAGACAGAGCAATTATTTCCTTTCCCGGTAATGGTTTCCAGGCACACGTACAGATGGATGACAAGACAACGGGAAAATGTAGAAAGTAAAACCTCTCGGATCTTTGACAGCAGCTCAGGCACTCCTCCCAGGGCAGTGGAGGCTTTGAGGTAGTCTCTGCGTTGAAGCACTAACTGAACCATCTCTGGATCTCCGGTGCTGACGGCCTCCTGCAGCACTACACAGAGACAGACACACATATAAACAAACCACTAAACCTTTTAAGGTAACAGCATCTGTTCCCTAGGAGTAGGAACAATCCATTTGAGAAAAAACCTCAACAATGACTGCGAAACTGTTTCACTGCAGAGGAGCAGATATGGATTCCCCCCCCCCACCCATTAACAGCAGCTGCTGTGTAGGTTAATGTGAGAAGGGCTCTAAGTGATCAAACAACCCACAAATCCTCAAAGTGCAAATCTACGATACAAGTGAAATGTCATGATATCATAGTATTATTTGTCTGTTATGTAGACGGTTTTATAACGAACCTGTCCAATTCATGCCGTTTTCTTTAGTCACTTCAGCACCGTGTCTCAGAAGGACTCTCACAGACTCCAGGTGCCCGAGCGACACGGCCAGGTGCAGAGGTGTCCGGCCTCTGGGATCCACAGCCTCAATGTCATTCTGAGAAAATCAAGGAGAGACCCACGCATTAAGACTAAATCCTGCAGCACTGACATGGCAACCTGTTATATGAACAAAATGACTCATGCTGGCTTCAGCTGTAACTGAGGGCCTTTAAGTTGAGGTCATCACTGATAATGATATAGCCTGCAGTAGTCCGGACACTGAAGAGCATCATGTCTGGTCCTCGTGTGAGTCATGAGGTAAATGTGTTATTGATCAGCATTGCTGGGTATTTACAGTAATGAGACTGCATTATAGCAATTATATTGCACCAATACTATTAACTGTGGTGAGTTACTGAGAGGAAAAACACAATGAGATTAGAGATGATTTTAAAAGATTAGTAATACTTAAGAGATAAGACTTGATAGGATAAGAAATTGTTGATTTGGAAGATGTAATTTTGATGATGTTGAATAAGGGGCAGGACCCGATAAGCATTTTGCTCCTTCCTGCTCCTTTTTGAACATGGATGGTTGTATCTGTACAGTATTCCTTGTTGTTGTCTTTTTTTGGATGGGGATTGTTTTTTATGTCTTGATTATTTTCTTATTGTTTATTTTATTTATTATTTTTATTGTTCAAAACAAATAAACAAATCAAATCAGATAACTTTTTAGATTAGTCAGATGCATGTTCGACAGGAATGACATGACAAGACATAATCACCACTATAAACTCGGGCTGGGCAATATATCGATCTTATATCGATATCGTGATATGAGACTAGATATTATCTTAGATTTTGGATATCGTGATATGGCATATGTGTGGTCGTTTCCTGGTTTTAAAGGCTGTATTACAGTAAAGTGATTAATTTTCAGAACTTACCAGACTATTCTAGTTGTTCTAGCATTTGCCTTCAGCCACTTAGTCATTATATCCACATTACTGATGATTATTTAGCAAAAATATCATTGTATAAATATCTTGTGAAAGCACCAATCGCCAACCCCACAATATCAATATCGAGGTATTTGGTTAAAAATATATATCATATTTGGTATTCTCCATATCGCCCAGCCCTACACAAACCCTTTGTAATAATAATAATAATAATAATAATAATAATAATAGCACAATTCATATGACAGTCTGTAATTTGTTAGGTAATACATCACAAATCTATTAGTAAAGCAGTTCTTATGTTATCATATCTAGTCAGATTATATACTGTGTTTGAGTAATCCAAGGAGTTAGTAGCCTAAATTAACAGCTGGGAAAAAAAGGCTTTCAATCTGTAGTGGAATACATGTTTTAAATTAAACTTCCAAACCTGTTGATGGGTGAATAGTTTTTCCTCATAGACATTTCAAATGTTATCTGTGTGGCACAACGGAGCATCTGTCAACAAGACTGGCCTACTTTTACTGGATGTGCTACGGATGATTTAACAGCTCACTCCTGGCTTCATCTAGCTAGCACTGGTGTGAAGGTTTAGGGGCATATTCCGTGTTTTACCAACCTGTGGTAACGTTATTTGTTCTTCCAGTGTCCTGTAGTCATTCTCCCACACTGCGGAGTGCAGGGGAAACTTCCCTCGGATTTCTTCGCTAACGTTAGCCGTGGACATCTTCCTCTTTATGTAGCCGCTCAGTGCAACGTTAGCCCGCTTCTAATAATTACAGCCATGGGAGAAAAACTGAGATAGCTACACGCTATTTATGCAAAAATGCATGATACATATGATCCATGCCCTTAATATTTGACAGTAACAACGTCGAGAGATCTAAACCGGCGTCCAACTTTTCACCAAGCCTTCCCCTAAATAAAACTTTTGAACAAGGAAGTGCCAGGAGCAGTACCCAATAATGACAGGGGTGTCCTACATGGAAATAGACTCACACTCTAATTAATACAATCTAATTAAAACCGTTGTCCCTACCCTTTAAATTGAACTTAATTGATGTGTTGTAACAATTATTTCTTTGGTAAATACCATAATACACGACAGAAACATCATTTGTAAATAAAACCATCGCCTTTAGAAAAAAAGTAGTCCGTTCCAGTTGGACGGAACCATTCCACATATCCGCATGGGGGTGGCCAAACATCCCACATCCAGCCAAAACTATAATTCCTATATAAACCTGATTCTGTACCCAGGCCGACCACCGGTGGAGGTAAAATACAGGTGGCGTCATCCCACTATTAGTAAAATGTACTCTTTTTGTACCGTGTCACGAAGGTGCTTAGATCAAACTCACCTACTGGTTTGTGTGGGTATATGCCCTCAGCTTAGTCTGCCAGGCCATAGGAGTGCCATAAAAAGATCAATAAATGTGGAAACATAAAGAGGAATAAATAAAATAATAAATAAGTAAATAAAATAAATACACGTAAACACACACACACACACACACACACACACACACACACACACACACACACACACACACACACACACACACAC
>JAOVVB010133062.1:0-12229 GCA_028570985.1 Heterobranchus longifilis | reverse complement strand
AGTTCTTTCTGCTCTTTCTTAACCGAACAGCGATGGATGAGAACAGATTTACCTGTATGATGTTGGAGCACTCTTCTACCGTTTCCTCCAAGTGCTTTTTTTCCAACATTTTCTATCACAAACACACACGTGAAAATATGTGTTGTTGAAATAACAAAAGACATATAATTATCATGTTGAACTCCAAAGAGAAAGATCAATATTTATGAGGAAATGTCTCCTACCTGATGAACATCCTCGTCACTATTCTGCAGCCGTAACTGAGTCTCTTCCATTCTCCACTGAAGAAACACACGACGCAGCAAATCAGGAGCTGTTTGACGATGTGACGTGACTAATGGTAGGATGAATATTAATTAAACATCTCCAAGTTGGCGTTACCTCCAGGGTCTGAAGTGCAGCCCTGAACTTGCTCAGGCTGATCTTGTCCCGGACTCTCTCCTGCTGGAAGCTCTTGAGCTGAAAAAGTCAGAAAGACATTAAAATGTGCAAAGTGTTTTGAAATTTCAATGTTCAAAGTTGCCATGCGAAAAGTAACAGACATACCTCTGCAGTTAGCTTCATATTGTGTTCCATCATCGTGGTGGATTCCTCCTCCTGCACAAAAACACAACATGAAGGGTCTCCTGGAGATATTTAAAATGACAAAAATGACAAAATGACAGCCTGTTTGACTGACTGAAGTTTAACCATTTGTCTGCAACATATCTAGCCTGCTATCAGGCAGAATTGTCAACTCGTTACACTCTGTTTACATCTCCTGAGAATCAGTGGACTCAATGGAGTGGGCGGATTCTCAGGTCTGAACCCAGGCAACAAAATATCTATACTAATGTGATGCCTCATTTACTGAATTTCCTCAAATAGAGGCTGGGTCTCGAATAATGGCCGGGAGCGTGGTAGACACAAACAAATAAAGGCCTGCCTCAAATAATGGCCTGGGGAAAAAAACAAGGGTGGATAAACTCCTGGTGCATGCCAACTAGGTAGAATGTATATTTCTATAGCTTTTAATTTAATGAATTCAACAATAATCATGCTGTTTTCAACACCTTGTTGTTCTGGATTACTCATCTAAATTGTTATTGTCTGATCAAGCAGAGGGAATTAGAAATAACGGCTTGACCTCTAATACAAGCCTACTTCAAATAAAGGCCTGGTAACCTCTGCAGCTGAGGTAACTAAAGGCCCTGAGTACTATTTGAGGAAATACAGTACTTCACTAACTGTGAATGCACTGATGTTTAGACCATATTGTATTTATCAATACAATGTATGTAAGTAACTAGATGATATTAACAAGGATTTTGCTGTGCCTGATGTCATGATTTAGCTCTTTGTGGTCTTAAATGGCAGCATTTCTATTTAATAAGTCTAATTATCTTTTGAAAACACCACAAACAATAACACTTCTGGTGGTTACCCACCCATTTCTGAATCTTTGTTTCTTTACATCTCGTGGCATCGAGGTGATCAGCCAGGAGGGAACTGCACGGCTCTGCCTCAACCTGCTGGGAGTCACTGATGATGTTCTCCAGGCTGCAGACACACAAACACATCTACACGCTCCTGACTGTTTTTCCACCATACTGTTGAAGCACAGGTTCAAAAGCACTAAGTAAAAAAAGAAAACACGGCTGACACTAGTGGTCGACCGATATGGCCGATGCTGATACTGATATTTAGAAAGCAGGGCGGCCGATGGCCGATTTATCGTGCAGATTTTTTTTGCATCTACAACAATTTAAAAATAATTTTAATAACAAATGTGACACAAAATTTCTGAACTTAAATTAACATTTATTTAACACTTATTCTGCAGATAGCAGCTCTTTGTTTCTGAAATGTATAAACTTACATAAATAAAAAAGATGTTAGTGCAGAGGACCACCGATCAGCATCTCTTTGTTTTTGGTCCTTTTGTAGATCTGCACACTCTGCACTTTAATCGGCCTTGCGATCGGTCGATGCCGCTTATCTCAAAATGTCATTAATCGGCCGACCGATTAATCGGTCTATCCTTAGCTGACACATAACAAAAGCAATGAATAATAACAACAAAATAGTTCTACCATCTTCTGTCAACATGTCTGTGTCAAAGATAGCCGAGAGATCAAACAGATTATAAAATACGCTTAAAAATGAGTGCAGTGTTAAGTTTGATAGTCAGACAGTTCCAAGGACCCTTCTGCTAACGAATAGAGACAATCGCGTGTGACTACTTACGCTTTCACTTGTTTTGTGAGGGCAGCGTTCTCTGAGCGCAGCTTCGTCGTATCATCATCTGCAACATCCAGCCAGTGCCTCATCATAGCATTCAGCTCCCTCTGCTGGTTTCGATCATAATCCAGCTCTGCTATTTTCTCACACATCTGCTTCAGTATCCTACACACACACACACACACACACACACAAGATCAAGCTTCATATATTGCCGCTAAGTAACTCAACCAAACATTGATGTGTGTGTGGGTTTGTTCAGTGAACATCACTCACATATTTTCCTCTGTGACATCCATCTTGCTGGATTGACTCCTCCCTGGTGCTTGTGATCAATAAATGGTCCACAAACAAATACCATGAGGAGCAACACATGGCTTTTAATATATATTTTCCATTTTTCGTCTAACCTTAATTCATAAAAAAGGCACATTATGACTGTGGTCCACTGAATAGTATTGACAGTGTGAATCTCTCATGTACAGACTAACTCCTAATTTACTGGTCCAGTTAACTTATCTTATACCATATACTAGTTCGTAAAAACACTTTAAAACACCATTTTCCAACCTTGCAAGGCTGATTTCACCTGCTGACATTTAAAAATAATAAGAGATTCTGGCATTGCAGTGATTGATAATTATCCCAGCTTATTAGTGGGGAAAAAGTCACTGAGTCTGCAGCAGTCAACACTGTATGCTTGTACTGTACGCATTGCCTGTTGCACGTGCATTGTTTATTTAATGAGTGTTATATTACCTGTCCTGCCTATGTGTAATGCTACTTTTATTGTGTTGCACTAAGATGTCTTTCTACCTGTACTATGTCTTTTCTCTCTGTTTTAAAGTAACATCAACCTGCCAAGGGACACCAGATGGAAACTAGTCTGTGGCTATAATCTGTCGTATTTACATTCCTCTGAATGTTCATTAATATGCATTGTCCCTCCCAAATAAAAAAATACATCAATAAATTAACCGTTTTTTCCTGTCAAATCTGCATCTTTGAAAGTCAGCCAATGTGGCAGGAATAACTCTAATGTTACACTAGCCCATAAGCACAAGAGAGGCTGTTTAAATAAAAAATAAAAAAAGTTAACTAACGGGGGTAGCTAAACCTAGCCCTGGCTAACACTTACACGCTAGCTTACACGCTACCATTAGCTAACCTGTTAGCTAGCAAGCCAAACACTCCATAAGTTCCAAGTTCACCAAAAGTTAGTAACGTTATACTGCTAAAGATGCAAATATTTTATATTGGTATCCGCTTTAAAATGGACAAAAAAGCCTTACCAGCGAGTAAATCCAAACTAATGAGGTTACAGCAGCAGCTAATTTGTCGTACCAGCTGCAGGAAGCATGGTTGCCAGGTTACCATGCACCTGTCGGTTTTAATGTTTCGTGCCCTGGACCTACATTAACGTCACTACGCTTACGCTGGTTACGAAAAACCAATATACTTCAGATCATAACTACTAACCTTAGCTGGCGAATTTGTAGAAGTTTATTCTTTCCTGGTAAAAGTTATAGAGGGATACACATTTTGTCAGACTGTATTTTCAACCTGCTACAAAAGGTGCCCCCTCTCTGCCCAACCATCAAGTATTTCATTTTGAGTATACTTACGATTATAACTAATAACTTTGGTGAATACTGATAAGTTTCTTATTTTCTATCAAAAGTTATAGGGGGATACAAATTATTTCAGACCGCATTTCCGGTCTGTCACAAAATGTACCCCCCTCTATAATAGACTCTCTGGGTGATTATTATATTATTATTATTATTATAAATGGTCTGTGTACATTTTTGATAGTTTCTCTGCATTAGAATAAAATCAGCAGGAATGTGAATGATTCGACTTTTCACTCATGCATTCATGTTTAAAATTATTGAAACTGCAGAAAACACTTTTCAAATCCAAATTTTACTATTGCACTACAAAGTACAAAATATTAAATATTAAAATGAAACATTTTTCAGTGGTTCTGTACTTCCCTTGAAACAATTTATTTAATCACTTTCAAATGGCAAAACCAAACATCACATGGTGTGACCCATATGAAATGGCACACAAAAAATAAAGAGGCAGACATATATATATATTAATCAAACAATTAACAATACTCACAAAACAATATTTTTGGCTGCAATGTAAATTTAGCATAATATAAGAGCACCTGTCAAAACAATGGCTTGTAATCTTTCCCTACATTTTAAGGCCAGAATTAAAAATTACAAAATGCAAAAAAGTGCAAAAGACACAAACAGAAGTGAGACATGTCAGCTGTGTCCCAAATCCATACAAACATACTAAATCAATGCAGGTTTTGAGTATGTAGTGTGTTCTACATACTATTCAATATTTGTAAAACCTACAGATGTAAAGGGTGACCAATAGCATTGATTTATGAACAAAATATGGAGATGTGATGTTTCCGCCTGACAGTGACGGTATACAGTATAAATGTGTACAATTAGTATGTAGTAGAGGAATGGGACAGCAGTTGCTTGAGTCAGATCACGTAATGTTGTTAAACTGTAGGTTTGGTTTGTAGTGTGCCGGCTATAGGTACATTTTAAAATGTATTCACGGAGTGACTTCTGTCTGTAAACTGCAACACTAGATTTCACAGCATGTACAATTTCTGTTGATTGTTTTCCTGAACCCCCTCTCGGTGCCAATCAGTTGAACCGGACATTAAGCAGACTTTATCCTGCCAGCTCCCTAATACAAAGTCTGTGTAATGTCCGAATGAGCGTGTGTGTGAATAGAGCTGCTGTGTTGCGGCTTGTGCAAAACTGGAAGAAAGCAACCGAGGGTGAAGAAGAAGGGTCGTTTACAACACAAACGACAATGTCTAATACAAAAGAGACGTCGAGATTCGGGAACTTCCGTCTGTGACGGCCGACGCAGAAAACGGCACGAGATTCGGTTGTTTATGACCGAATTACAAACCAGCTATGTGACTGCGGTGCAATCATGCCCCTCGCCTAAACCAAACAGTTTTTCCAGTAGGTTTGAACGCATTTGACACGTACAATGTCCTGCTGTGTGCTACATGTGTGAAAGGGCAACTCCGGACAGTGTCCAGAAAATCAGGTCTGGGACAAACAGCTGTGCAGCAATATCCAGTAAAAAGCTCAGTGTAATAAACTCAGCTTGAGCTCAGGAGTGGATGTAAACATGTAGCAGCTAACACACAACAGCATTTTTATAATCTTATGGACAATTCAGGATCTGTGCAAGCCAAATTTGTACGGCCTTTCAGATTTAGGTGAAATAAACAGGACGAGAAAGGCCCATTTAGTTCTACTACCAAGGAGTCGTACTTGGTAGTTGCGAGCAGGGCTGTTTCTAGCTTTTTGGAGGCCCCTATTTTGTGAAACTATGGTGGGGGGGGGGTCCCAAATCCTCTAAGGTGATCTGGGAGCATGCATTTAACATTTAAATTCCTCAGTCTAGTGCAATGTAAGAGGAAAAGAGGCTTTTTTCCCTCTCAAATTCAAATCAAACATCTCAAGTTGATCCCAGCAATTAAAACCTACAGAAAATGATAAGAAATGGAAACAATGGGGCTCACCTACATTAAAAAAAACTCCTGATAATGTGCATTACAACATCTCCCAATTGCTTTGGGGGGGGCCCTATGCAACCGCATATAGCAAGAAACGGCCCTGGTTTGCGAGTGCTTGTTAACGAGGATTTTAAATTATGAATCTTTCACAATCAATAAAATACATTCTCATTTCAGTGTTGTTTACATACATTTTCAGTGCTCAGTATTCCAGAGGAACACTGCTTTTCTCTGTGTTAATATTCCGAGGCAAGCCTCAATGAGTGACCACATTACCTTTAGGTAAATGTACCTTCCAAAGTAGACCCATGACTTCTTTGTGTCAGCACAGGTAAAGGCTACAGAGAAGATACCGGTACTCAGCGATACCCAGAAACATCTTAAACAACAACACACACACACACCGTTCTGGCTCCTTCCCATCCCAAGCTACCTCTTCCTGAACTGAGGTGATCTTCCCTTCTCCCGATAACATTAACAATCACCACTAAAGCAAAGACACGCGGCCTGTTGATATTCAGTTGTTACCGGGTGGGTTCCAGCGATCCTGTGACCTGGAAGTTGATGCCGTCTCCGGGGACAGGTGACGGGATGAGCGGGCAGAGCCAGCAGAGGTACCAGCGGAGGCCCAGAGCGTGACGCAGGTTGCCCAGGAGGCCGAGGCTGTAGGGCCGGCGGGTGGAGTACCACTCCCTGGTGGTCTGTCCCCGAAACATCAGGAAGAGATGGAAGAAGAAGAAGGCGGACACCAGCAGGAAGCCCACCACGCACGTGTCGGCGATGAAGGCGAAGGCAAAGGCTCGTGCTGACACCTGGCCTGGGGAGAGGAGGGACAGCAGACAGTCATATAAATTAGATCTGAAGGATTTTGAAAAAAATATCTAATTGCGATTATTGTTGACTGATATTGCAATATGATTTGCAATATTAGAGGGAATGATCATTTTTACATCATTATTCTCATTTTCACTGAAAAATATATTAAAGTGATCATGGTGTGATTTTTTTTTACGAGGATCTGGACCAAACTAAGATTATTTTTCTTAAGTCTGTATATGATGAGTAGGCCGATTCTGACACACATTTCGCCTTTAACAAATATGGCACCTCCTGGGATTTGAAAATTGCACTAGGCCATATTGCGATTGATTAATTGTTCAGCCATATAAATATAAATCCTGTTAAATTTGTACCTGAAATAGATTTGGTTCCATTCCTGGGATGCATCTGAATAAATGTGTCCACGAGCATAAAATAAACCATCCTGCTGGAGCTGACTGGACTGCTAAAAATCTTAGCTCTGTGCCGCTAAAAGTTGCAGATTAATTGATGTCATTATATTATTGGTTAATATTAGTCATATTTTGTTTTACAGGAAGAAAGCATGACTGGATTTTGATTGATTTTGATACAAAGAAGTTGTTTTTTTGTATTTTTCGGTGGGCATATTGTTAAATAGGTGCACAGAATGTCCAGGTAATGTGACCTAAAAGGGTTTTTAATTTAATCTCGGCTTTAAATTAAGACCTGCAATAAGGAGGACCACCTTTCTTACAAACAAGAAGTCATTTTTGGCTCTGGAGATTTTTTTTGAGTTAATATAGAAATCTTTGCAGATTATATTTTACCTATCAGTGTATAGTATGAGTAATGCTGGTCGAGAACAAATACCACAGGTACAAGGAATAGACGGTAAATGGATCAATAAAAAAATGGCACAAATAAATATACGTACCTGAAACTAGCATGATCCAGGGGATGAGCAGCAGCAGGATGCTGTGCATAGTCACGCCCTCCTTCAATATGACAATGAAGACCTCTGCATTCATCAGAGTGGCGTACAGGAGCCCCGACCACATGAATAACAAGCAGCTCAGGAAGTAGCGGTAGTTACGGAAGCCCACACACTGGCCAAAAAAGACGCAGTGGTGATCCCGCCGCAGCACACACACTTTGCAGTCGTAGCAGTGCGAGCAGCGAGGAGGAGTGTGTGTCTCGCATGTATAACAGTACCTGTGTGGGGGGAAAAAAGAGAGAAAATACTGTTATTTATGGTCAGAGATGAAACTGGATGATTAAGAAACATAAAGACTGTGACCATCAGTTGGGCTTCACAGAAATGGTTCACATGACGTCCATTGTTGGAACAAATCTATCTTTACATCTGTGAAAAAGCAGATGATCAACTTTCTTTGCTGTGGGGTCATTCCAAATATTAAATTGTAATGTTTCAAGAAAAAAAGTTGGAATGATTCAAGAGAAAAGTTGAATGGTTTTGAGAGAAAAGTCGTAATGTTTCAAAGAAAAAAAGTCGTAATGTTTCTTGAGAACAAAAGTCATAATGTTTCGAGAGAAAAGTCGTAAAGTTTCGAGAAAAAATGTTTTGAGAGTAAAAAGTTGTAATGTTTGGGGAAAAAAAGTCGGAATGTTTCGAGAGAAAAGTCGAAATGTTTCAAGAGAAAAGTCAGAATGTTTTGAGAGAATTAATATTTCAAGAGAAAAAGAAGTCATAATAAAGTCGCAATATTTCAAGAAAAAAGTCGTAATGAGTCCCAACAAAGCAAACTGTAAGGTAAAGTGATGCCAGTGTGTTTTAGTGCCGTTTTAAGACTTTTAAGCATATTTTGATGATTATCGGGATAACATCGTGAATCGCAATTATTTTGGCCAGGATAATCGTGACATTAAATCTTCATATGGTCCCATGCCTTGTAATAACCCCCACAGCTGCTCCTTCCTCACCTCCAGCCCTGGCCCATGCCCTCTCCACCCAGGAACACCCCCCTGATGCTGGGGCTGGTCCTCAGGAAGAGCAGGGCGTTCCAGCAGATGTTGCTCAGCATGAAGTACTGAGCCAGCAGGTGCACCGCTTTCCACCAGGCGGACCACGCCGTCTTCTTCTGGTCCGCCTCCAGCGGAGCCTCGACCAGCACCAGGTAGCTCACCTCCCCGGTGATGGAGAACACCAGGAAGGTGTTGAGGACCACGGGGAGGTGGCGACACACCCTGTCCACCTTTAAAAACACTCGACTGGCAAAACTCGTCATGTTTCCTGCCCGTCCACCTCTTCCTGACGGGACGGCTCCGAGCGCGAGGACCGATTTAACAGACGCACTAACCGTTGGTTAGTTTAATTAGCTGAATAACCCGGAATAACCGCTCTGTTAGCTTTCTCTTCGATGTTAAATTAACCACATGATACCAATAATACTTTCTATAACTTCCGGACAAATTCATGCAATGTAAGAGTTGAATGTGACGCTAAAAAACTCCCTCCCCACCGCGAGCACTACTACTGGACGGAAAGAAGCTCCTGCTAACTGGTGTTACATGAAAATACATCCGCAATGCAACAAGAACACACTGTGGTTCCGCTTGTGTCCTTAAAAATAAAAGAAGAAGAAAAAGAAATAGATTAAAAAAAAAGTGATGTACATTTTATTGTGCTTTTTGTGTTAGTGTAAGTTAAGTCTTTTTATTTGTACATATTTATACGACATTTTTTTCCACCCTGAAAATGTATTATTTCTATATTATATAAAAAATTATCTTACACTAAGACAGGGATACTCAACTTGCTTTGTCAGGGGGCCACTTTTGCAAAAATGACAGGAGTCCAGGGGCCAGTTAATAAACAGGCATTAATAATATTTATCAGATATGATGAATAAACATTTAAAGGCCCATAACTCATCTTTCTTTGACATTTTTAATGTTTTAAATTAACTAAATTAACTTGCTACAACAATTGACACTTGGCCTATTTGACAGATAAATCAGATATTTTACTACATTTAATAGTTGCAACTGCATTTTAGTTGTGAATGTTTTGGTTACATTTGAAAGAGTTTATAGAACATTAGACATAGCTGGAACCTCTTTCATCATGCAATCACTCAAATGTTGAAATGATTTATGAACATAAACTGCTCCTACAAGGGACAGAATTATAGCATATTTAACTTCTTTCAGAGTGAAATACACATAAATACACATATGAAATACACAGCCCAAAACCCTTGGCACTTTTTTTTTTTGATAAACAATCTCTATTTTGATGCTTTTTGATGCATTCTGGTACCGTTCTCCATTCAAACTATAAAAACAAATTCCCAGTGTGAATCATTTTATTTTCATTGTGAATTAGAAAATGTTTCGGTAGGGCCACCCAGCACCTTATCACGGGCCACATTTGGCCCACGGGCCGCAAGTTGAATATCACTACACTAAGATATACAATATACTATGTTGTATTATATATGTTGTCTTTTGTTCTGTCTTTCTATCTATTTTATCTAACTTTTAGTCTAGTGTTTATCTTTTATTATTATTATTATTATTATTATTATAACTTTCAAATCTATTTTATTGTCATCTTTTTTATTCTTGCTTTGTCTTTTTATCTAGTTCTTTAATTTAGTTTTTATTTCACTGTGTTTTACAACTATTACCGTTATTGTAGCTATTAAATCTATTTTATTACTTTTTCATAATTTTTATTATCTTGCGTGCATTGGTCTCTAATTGTTAAAATTATTTTTAGTCTACACTTCTTCTGTCTTATTATCAGTTTGACAGTAATCTGTGAAACACTTTTAATTGAAGTAATCTGTATGAAAAGTGCTATAAAAATACTGACTGATTGATTGATTGATTGATTGATTGATATAAGCAAGTGGATGTTTCAATAACTCGATTACCCATGAGACATTAAAAAAGCTCTCACTACTGTACTGATTAACCCCAGTATCACGGCCATGTGTGGATTGGCAGCATGTTTCTGGTCCCTCCCCCCAGCAAAGCGCAGACCTTAATCCCTGATAATCTCTGCATCCACTGAACGCCTGCAGTCATGGCCGCACCGAAGGATTTACTGTCTCTTCTGACCGGCACAGAAAGAAACACTTTCACAAAACAAAGAGAGCACCGGCTACAGAAGAGGTAAGATCCTTGAATGCTTCCATGGAGTCAGGGAGAGGTAATCACAGGTGTTAGACTTTTTTTCAGTTAATACAATTATCATCATTACAAACAGAAATTATTGCTGTATTATGATGCATTGTCTCTTTCTCAGTGTAAACAGGCCAGTGTTGTTGCAAGCAGACTTTTCAACTCCTCAGAGTCTTCAACAGCTGTAAGTGAACATACAAAAGGCAGCAAGATGTTTGCAACTAACGATTATTTTCATTATCGAATTCATCTGCAGATTATTTTCTAAATTAAATGATTGTTTGGTCTATAAAATGTCAGAAAATAGTGAAAAATGTCCAACCTAATTTCTCAAAGTCCGAGATGATGTCTTTAAATGCCCTGTAGAGAGAATAAATCGAAATAATGATGCATGGTTCTGAACTTGTAAAATAAAATAAAATGTTCAGATTTTTGTTTATTTCCAGGGAGTTTGTAAACTTGCCATTTTTGTACAGAGAGGTAATTTTGAGAAAATCAGTTGAAAGCAATGAATGCTGCAGTCAAAAAAAAGATGAATGCAGTGTCATGCAGTTCTGAAATAATTACAGGAATGTTTTAAATAAATTCTATAGGAGTTTGCAAGCAAAGGACGTGTCTAAAAATGTGGTTATGTGCATGTGTGCATGTGTGCGTGTGTGCGTGAGGCTTAAAAGTATTTTTATGAACAAAAGGGGGGCCCTGAAGAAAAAGTTTGGGAACCACTGAGTTGTACTGTGCATCATTGTGTATGTGCTGATGTGTGTGTGTGTGTGTGTGTGTGTGTGTGTGTGTGCTGCAGCAGGGTGATGCATCTGCAGCAGCGCTGGCAGGAGCTGAAGGCGAGAGAGCTTGCAGCCCAACAACACAACAGGCAGCTGCTGCAGCAGTTTGATGCAGCGCAGGACACACTGAGAGAGATGATGAGTCTCAACGCTGCCATGAAATCTATTCGGGTACACAGACACAAACACAACAAACACTCACGCATCTGTACTTTACCCTGTGTGAAGCTCTGGCGCTGAACCTTCTTCTTCTTCTTGACCTTTGACCCCTTCAGATGGAGTATGAACGGTACTTGGAGCTGGAGGAGAGCACCCCCCGCTGGCAGCAGCAACTCAAGGAGAAAACACAAGCAGCTCAGAGAAAAAAGGTTACAAGACATCCACAGGGCTGGTCATTTTAAAAGAGCCATCAAAATATACAATTTGAGACTGGAAAAATTCAACCCTTAAACTCTATTCTTACATGTAAAACTGCACTAAAACACACCAAAATCACTTTACCTTACATTTTGCTTTGTTGGGACTTTTTTCTTGAAACAGTATGACTTGTTTCTCAAAATATTACAACCTTTTCTTCGAAACATTCCAACTTTTTTTCAAGAAACATTACGACTTTTTTAAAGAAACACATTTTTATTGCCTCACAGACACTGTAGTAAACTGCAGTCAATTTGTGAGGATATTCACGATTATCCCGATA
>JAOVVB010133015.1:0-12230 GCA_028570985.1 Heterobranchus longifilis | reverse complement strand
AAACACACACACACACACACACACACACACCCACACACCCACACACACACACACACACACACAGCTGTCGATTATGTCAGGATGGGTACAAATAATGCTGGTGACTGAGCCTGAAAAATATATTTAAAGCAGCAACTTTTTTTCAGAACTTATACCAATGAACATTGCGGTCACTTCTTGAATTCTTTAAATGCAGATTCAAACACTGATCTCCAGGCTGTCTCCGTGCATGTGATTTTTTTTTATTGAATTCTGCATGAGATATTTTTTAACAGAATAAAAACAAACCAACATTAAGTGTGGTACCTGAAGTTTTTTTGCGTGTGTCTTTGAATGTCTGAGTAGTCGGCCACTCTCTGACAAACTTCCTGTCCAGACAGGAAATGCATTCTTTGGTGTGTGTTCCTCAGTCTGGAAGTGTGTGTGTTTTCATGTGTGTGTTTGTGTGAAGACAAACAACAGACATGTCATGGTATCTTACACTAACTGTCTGTGGAATGTAACCCACTTCCCCTGGTACTAAAACTCAGCTCCTGTCTGGTTTAGCTGTGTTTGTACCTGAAACATTAAAGTTATTAAGTAACAATCAGTAATGTTGTT
This sequence comes from Heterobranchus longifilis, assembly GCA_028570985.1. Taxonomy (NCBI): domain Eukaryota; kingdom Metazoa; phylum Chordata; class Actinopteri; order Siluriformes; family Clariidae; genus Heterobranchus; species Heterobranchus longifilis. The sequence continues at coordinate 11,630 of JAOVVB010133015.1, read as the reverse complement.
ATTCTTATTTTGAGCAAGAGCCCTGGTCAGTTGGCTTGAAGATATGGTGTTGAAAATAAAAATGTACCAATTATTGGAGAATGTCTGCAAGAAAATTGGGGCAAATCTCCACTTTTGTTGTTGATAACAATAACCACAATAACAGTTTAATGTGTAAGCTCGAGACAATAGTTCCATTCCCACCGCTCATGGCTCCACATTGTTCAGCTGTACCATTAACTCAAAGATGCCAACATTTCTGTCCGACTAAATAGATAACACATGTAACCACAACACCAGATTGTTCATATTGTGGTACCCAGCCGAGGGAATAACTTGTAGAAACTCATTTATAGAGCCATAACAAACTGGAATAAATTACCTCTTAATATCCGACTAATAAAAAAATAAATCAACCTTTATAGACATTTTTTGGCATGCAGATGACAGAATAGTAGGAGGTATAACTCTGTGCTATTTTTAAATACTTCACTTCATATGAGTTGTATGATTCTCATTCACATTATCTATATTTATATAATTATCATTATTTTGACTGTATCATCTATATGGACTTTTAATTATTAATCTACCTAATTGTATGTACAGTGTTGACTGGCTGACTTGAATTGTATATGAATGTAATTTTATTAATGCAATTAATGTTTGTCATGTAATGTGATGTATGTTATGTGTAGACCCCCAGGAGACTGCCATGGCATCAGCTCATGGGGATAATTTAAATAAATAAACAAATACATCATAAAACATCTGACTGTGTCTGAGTGGAAAAAGCCACCATTTGATTTTAGTTATAGAATGGCAAAGGACCTAGAGCTGAGGTTAAATGTCCCTTTCTTTCTTTTTTACACAGTGAATGGAAAAAAAAATACACATCAATGTCGTTTGGTGTCTTACTAAAGGAAACTGACTTTTCCTGATTTTACAAGAGAAGAAGGACCCATCATTTAATGGGAAAGTTATGTTTCATGAGTTGCATAACATATGTCTCTTGGGAGCAGGAATTTGAACAAATGTAACACATGTGCTCAATACCCTCTGCAAAATCGAAGATTTACTCAGAAGTGTATATTTTGCTTGAATTCTAAATATTTAGGTGGCAACTTAGTAGAGTTATGTCTGAAAAAGAACCTTCGTTTGCAAATACAGTTCAACAATTTATTACTTAAACATACAGTACCAATATTTACACTACACAATCCCCTTAAGGCAAAAAAAAAAAAAATAGTAGAGTAGCATTCAGGAAATTTTTTTTAGCAGAAGTCATCCAGCAAACAACAACTTAGCATGGCAAAACCTGTACACACAAAAAAACATTTACAGTCAGCAACAAACATTTACTGTACAAAACAAAATGTGGATCAAAATCAAGCTCTTGAAACAGAACCACTTGGTCTCACATTGCATGAAAGAGAAATGGTGACAACAAGAGTCCTCCCATTCTTAAAGCTAGTAGTCTGTTTTCATCGAGGGTCTTGACCTGCAGCCAAAGCAGTAGATCACTGTCATTTAAATCCAAAAAGCCTGAGTTCATCTCCATAATAAGTTGTGTGGACAGTGCAGGACTCAGAGTCTACGCTACAGTAAGCCTTCTATCTACACATTGTACATTACAGTGCTGGTGTTGCAGCCATACATTGAGCCACATAGTAGGTCCTTTTTGGTGTGAATTGATAGTCCTTCGTATTGTCAGTACATCAGTTAGAACCAAACTGACGTCTTAGCTTTGGTCTGATCAAGAGCTGCAGGAGAGAAAGAGGTAAAATTACTACTGTGTTTCGTGTTACTTTCTGCACAAGTTAGAGTAATGTTTGACAAATGCTTGCAAAAAGAGTTCATATGCAAAAACAGATAAAAAGCCATTCTTAAGAATGAACCAACACCAGTTTGATTGATATTCCCTGGATTAGACTTAAAAAACATGATTTAAGATACCGTATTTCCTCAAATAGTGGCCGGGAGTCAAATACACACTGGGTCTCGAATAATGGCCCAGGGACAAGGGCGACACCAACAAATAAAGGCCTGCCCCAAATATAGGCCTAGGGACAAACAAGAGTGGATAAACTCCCAGTGGCTGTCATATTTGTTGCCAACTAAGCATGATGTATAGTTCAAATGCTTTTAATTTAATACATTTAACAATAATCATGCTATTTTCAACACCTTGTTGTTCTGGATTACTCATTTAAAGTGGTAATAATGAGGGAATTATAAATAAAGACCTGCCTTCGAATACAAGCCTGCTTCAAATAAAGGCCTGGTACCCTCTATTTGAGGAAATACGGTAATAAATAAAAATGTAGATATTGTTTTTTTTTTGCAAATGAACCCTTATGTAGAATTTGTTTTGTATCTACCTGAGTCATACACCTCCAAGGATCCATGGAGGGCTGAGGGGGTCCAGGTGACAGAGGTAGCAGCGACGGGGCTGTTGCTGCTGGGGTCCATCTCCGTCTTCACCCCCTCGCTGTGCGGGGAACTCCCCGCGCTGGCGGTCGGCTGGCTCTGGTTCCTAACACCGGGCAGCAGCAGAGGATTAAACCTGGGATCCAATGCTGGGCTGTGGGCCGGGTATGAGTGGAGCATGGGGTGGTGGTGCCGGGTGTGGATGTGGGGGTGGGGGTGAGGATGGTAGACGTTGTGGACATTGGGGTAGCCACTTGTGCTCTGGGGGTTCAGGCTGTAGGTCCAGCTGTCGGGGAGGGCAGCCGGAGGCGGGAGGCCGGCCTGGGAGAGCACGTGGTGGTCGGCCCACAGGGCTCCGTCCGTGTGGTTGAAGGAGACGGGGCTGGAGGAGAAGTCTGGGTGGACTGAGACCGAGACCGATGGGAGGCAAGGACTGGCCTGGGATGGATAGGTGCTGTTCCACGCTGAGCTGCTCTGACCCTCAGAGAGAGACCCACCATCTGATGCAAACATGTCACAAAGACGTTTCAACACGCTGCCACAAAAAACTATTCAGACTTTAAAGGTCCCATATTGTGCTCATTTTCAGATTCATACTTGTATTTGGGATTTTTACTAGAACATGCTATAATATTGTATAATGTACTTCCACAGTATTTATATAACACCTAGGCCTGCTTTATAATAAATAAATCACTTTTTACAATATGGGACTTTTAATAATTAGCTATGGATGAACTTCATCAGCTATGTGTTTTGTATTTTGCTCTTTGAGAACTATTTCATATTAGTTGCCCCCTCACCTTTCCATAAGCCAGCAGTGGCCGAGGCTGACGGCGGAGTCACTCTGATGGGTTTGGTCTCGCTGTTGAAGGTGCTGGACTGACTGAGAGCCCGGGAGAAGTGCTCATCAACCACGTCACCGATGTCGCCTTGGAAGTAGGTGAACAAAACACACCGGGAGCTCAAGTACTCCGCCTCTGCTGGTTGAGTACCATCCTTCAGCTCTGAATCGGACGTGGATCTGCGGCCTGATTCGGCTCCTGGTGCTAATGCAGGACCCTGCCGGAGGCCCTGATCCCTGGAAAGCATCCCTCTTCCTCCTCCTTGCTGCTGCTGCTCCATACACTCCTGCATCTTACTGTACACACTCAGCCTCCTCTGGAGGAAGAGACAGAGAGAGATTCACTTACACATCCAACTTTGGAGTAAACTACATTTTAATAGAATAGAGCCTAAATACTGTTTTAGAGTCATCAATTTCTATATTCATAGAATAAAGAACCAAATCTTATTACACATGTTGTACTGTTGTTTTCCACACAATAAAATCATAAATAAACTATTTCTAAGTATCATACCAGTAGTTATTTTATCTGGGAGCAGCTTGGGAGCCGTGTGTGAAAATGAGTTTCTTTTTTCCCATACTGCATTCCAACTATTTGTAAAGCTCAGTGTGCCTCATCCACATTCCTGAGTGACTGACCGGCTGTCATTACATCACCATTTGACCGCAGGATTAATAGTTCCGTGTCATTACGCCTGACCTGAGGCGAATACCGAGCCTCAGGCTGGAATTTAATCATTCAAAAGTGAAATTGAAGTCAAGAGGTGTGTGTATGAGGCGTAAAGAAAGTTTGAGGTGTTGTCAGGCAATACTGAAAAAAACGTATTGGGTAAAAGTAAAAGGAAATTGATTTTTTTTTTTTTTTTGTGAAAAGTTTACAAATTATCCCTTTAATTTTAGAGCAGGTGCCATTGTCGAACTTTATAGCCTTTATTTTAACTTTATCCCCAAAGTTAACTTACACCTACTTGTTCTAAAGTTCTTATTTTCTTTGATATCTTAAATAACTGATTGATAATTGATATTACATTTAGTTACAGTATGCTAGTTAAGTTTTGGACACATAATTCACACTTCATCCAATGTGACATGAGCTCTTGAAATGTTCTCTACTGGGGGAAAAAAAAGTTTACAAATTGTTCTTTTCATTTTAGGGCAGGTGACATTCTCCAACTTTATGGTATACCTTATCCTAAAAGTTAACTTACGCCTACTTGTTCTACAGTTCAACTAAGTATCATAACTATTACCACTACAGTTACAGCTATTTAAGTTTTGGACACATAATTCACACTTCATTCTCTTGAAATGTTCTCTACTGAAATGAAAAAAAAAGTTTTATAGGATATCTCACCTGTTGTTGCTGGTGATGGTTGTAGTACGTCGCCTTGTACGCCGCTGCAGGGAGGTAGTGCGCTCCATAGCTTTGGTGGTACATCACATCCAGGCAACTCATAGCGAGCGCTTAATGACAAGAGAAAGTCGGAGGAGAGAAACGCGCGCACAACACAGCCGAGGGCGACTCTCCACTCCTGAGACTTCAGACGGGCTGTATCCTCCGAGCCGTCGGTGCCTCCATATATGCCCAAACACATACAATAGCCATGTCGTCCAGTTTGCATACAGACAATGCACCTCCCGCTGCGCGCACCACCAGCACCACCCGGGGCCACAAAATGGATCAAAACGGTATGAGACACACACACTGTATCCTAAAAAAAACTCTTCTCTGACAAGTTTTCAGACCGCATCTGATTGGGTGAATAATCTATTCCCTCCTTCTCTCTCTTTCTGTTTTGGAGGGGAGTTATATTTAGAGAGGGCTGGGGCCATTTACTCACGCCCACCGGGGAAGGGCCAGCATGGAGCAGTGGGGTTTAGCAAGGCACTAACACATAATGGTTCTATTCCCTCTGGTGGCTGGCACTCATTCATAAAAGTTTGACATGCAAATGCTTCTATGGGTCAAATTAAGATCTCATAGTTCAGAGACCCCTGACCCCAGGACTGTCAGATTTTAGGGCGGTGGCCAGGACTTTGGAAATAGGCTACTATCCCTCACAGAACATTTTGACCATCTAAAAGTTATTTTAAACATTGTATTCATCCAGTTAACTGCTCGATTAAATTGTGTGTACATTTTATATCCCATCACAAAGGTCTGAATGCTGTTTCAAAAACTTTTCTCCACACGAACAAAATTAATCATACTGTAATGTATTGGCCCCTAAAACAATCACAATTTGAAATACTGAGTCTAAAAGAAACATATTAGAATCACCCTTTAAAATATCCACAACGTTTTTAATTGTAGAATGCAAACTGCCCTGGGTGGCTACCGTACTGTAGCTGATACAACTGGCTACTTTGACATTTTCCATGAAGGAGCAGATTGTATCAAACCCTGTGTGAACACAATGTCATCTGCAGGTCATCTGTGAGAAACAGGTGCTATTCAAAGCCAGCTGCATCTTAGTCTGTCACCTTGAAGACTTTACAACCCCCCCCCACACACACACAAAAAAACAAGAGAGAGATTAAAGATGGCTACATTAAAAAACAACAACAGAAAACTCCTTTGTATTAAAGTCATTGTTTCTGTGTGTGTGTGCGTGTGTGTGTGTGTGTGTGTGTGGGGGGGGGGGGGTGCAAACCTATGGTTTCCTGCCTCGATGTATTTGGTTTCTAACATGTTTGAATTAAAGTGAAAGTTGCTCGAATCACTTAAAGTGCCAATCTCATGAAAATCGAGTGTTTAACCATGTTAACATGTCTATATTGTGTTTTTTATTTGCTACAAGACATATCATGAGTGAAATGAGCAGTCAACACCATGGTTGAGAATTTCTGCCTTGAAACTGCAGTGTGCCAACAACACTCTCAAAAATCTGGATTCAGACAGCCAGGTTTTATGACATCATATGTACCAAGGAACCAATCAAATCACTTGCCATTAGTGTAACTATGGCAGCTGTGGTAGGCGGGGCTTGAGGCCAGATCCAGAATTTCTTAATGAGTGAGAAGAGTAGATTCTTATCAGTTTAAAAAACTTTTTTTTTTTTTTACTTTTTTGTGGGAAAACCATGTTAAACAAAGATATACATATATTTGTATATATAGTAAGCATTTTCACCTAGTAACCAGTAAAGGCAAACAGGAAAGGAGAAGAGAGAAGGGGGTATAAGATGCAACAGAAGTCTTGTTTAATTAAAATGTAGGTTGCAGTGGTGTTTTTCTTAACCATTCAGCTTCCAGGACAGCCTGATTACTGCCATGTACATACTGTTCCTTATCAGCTTTCCCTCTGTGATTGAAGCTTCCTGAGATGAGCTGTTTGCTGCCACCTGTTGGCGAGGCCTGTGACATGACATGGCTGTCAGTTTGACCTATGAGACCTTGTAAAGTCATATCCATACCATCTGTAATAGAGGCATTGATCTTTAGTGAATATATTACACTTTGAGGTGAACACCATTATCTGGTTTAATAGACAACGGGGAGGCCAGAACTGTCTGTTTTTTGAAAGAAAAAAAAAACAACAACTAAACTTTAAAGATATTTATTGTAAAATTCCACACACACACACTACAGGTGAATAGGATAAATAATTCTTAACTGACAGGTATCACCATTAAACTTCCCCAGTTGATTACTTATATAAAGACAATTACTTTTGTAGGCTATTACAAGTTTTCTGAAATGTAAATGCAAATTAGGCATTATCTAATGCTAAGTTTTGGTGGATTTGGGATACATCTACAGATACATATAGACTGGATTTTCAGGATTTTCTTTCCACTAGTCTCAAAGAAGACATGAAATGTAAGCAAAACAGCCCAACATCTAAAAATTGACCAATGCATAAAAAAACAGTGTTTTTTCCTGTAGTGTCTCACCTTAAATGTCAAACATGCAATTGCTAATCTAATGCTCTGGTTTTCAATGCATCATCATTATTTGTTTTGTCTTTGTTTTTGTTTTGTTTTTAATTTTGTTGTCTTATATGTATATATGTCACTCTTTTTGTCACGTTGTTTCACCAATAAAAACTTAAAACAAAAAACAAAACAAAAAACATGCAATTGCTTGTTGTGTCCTCCAGAACTGAAATTGTAGGCTATTTAAAGAATAGTAATAGTAACAGTCAATGCATGGTCAATTCACTGATCAATGAAAAAGCAATTAAAAATCAATCACAACAAAGTTGGAAAACAAAATGACTGGGCCAGATTTTAATAAACCGTCAATAACAGCAGCATAAATCATTGAAATACTTCCACCTGCATGTATTGACTCACAGATCGCTCATAGTGACAACAGCAGCAGACAAAGAGATGGATTATAAAACCGTGCAGATGGCAGAGTTACTCCGCATCTCCATCTAGTGTTTTCATAGAGGAAATCCTGTCCCTCGCTGCCTCCGCCTGCTGTGGAAGAAGTGGGGCAGTGGAACACTCAGAGTGATGCCTAGAGACAGTGCAGGAAGTATGAAACGCACAGATTTATGGCGGTGTTGCATACACACACATGCACACACTCATGCAATCATGCACACTTGATAGTGCATATTACAACAGACAGATACACATGAGCTCTGTGACACAGACGCTGGACCTCGGGGGTTTTCCACCAAACATCTGGAGCAGCCTGTGCCTCCTCTCCTCTGCTTCTTAATGAGGCACAGAGATGATTATTAGTGGATGTTTTACAGGGGAAAACCGAGGGAGGAGAAGGGAAGGGACAGAAATTAAAGTGGAGTTGGAGAATTGTTTGCTTTTCCTGCTGTTATAAACCCCTCAAAGAACGGGGGGCACCTCCAGTGCTTTAGATCTAAAGAAATGTCTCATGCCTAATAAACTTCTACTACTTTAGATCACAGACACATTTCAGAGGAACATTCTTCCCTGGGAGGGAGGGAGGAGGGTTTGGGGGATACATCCCAAGAAACCAAAAAAACAGGTCACAAGTGTTGTGTCCTAGATCTGAGTCTGAGTAAAAGAAAGTTCAACCCTCCAAGTTTGGAGACATTTACAAATAAAAACAACTGAACCAACCATAAAGTACAATGCTTTTTGTCAAATTCCATTTCAGGGAAAAATGCAGCATCTTGCCAATTTAAAAGATCTACCCATTTTTTTTCAACCTTACACTGCACTCCTGATGAGGCAGGTGTGAGATAACGCTGAGTGCTGTTGATGATGATATCTCACATTAAGCAGACTGCAGCATCATGAGTTTTGCAGTGCGGCTGCTATCGTTCTTTTGCCCCAGGGAGAGTCTTTAAACGCACACCTGCCTGAGCCGACTCTCTGGATGATCTGAAGATGATGATGACAATGATGATGATGACAATGATGAGGATGATGAGGATGAGGAGGATAAGGCTCCTGTTTCAGGCAAACAAATGAATACTGCATGTGGAGGTTCTCATGCATTTAGGTACTCATAGGCCACTAACGTAGGTGTCATGGAGCTGCAAGAATTCGGCCATTTTTATTCTTGGAAAATTCTACAAAACAGATTTCCAATGGCAAGGATGATGAGATTAAAAATGTAGATGAAAATGTATTACAGTGGGTACCACCACACATTTCATGTCATTGTCATAAACCACTGATATATGAAGCCAAGGAAATATCTAACAATAATAATATCTGCCCAATTAAATATGATGTACTGGTCAAACTCTTCCATTATTTCACACATACACCGCCTGTACATTCAGTGGATGATTTCATGCAGTCGCTACTTTAGTATAATGTGTGAGAGAGGTGGGGGAGGAGTGCAAACATTAGAGTCTAATTAAAGAACCATTAGCACATCTTCAATGGAGTGATGCAATATCAGAAGATTTTTATCCACTGCCATATTCAGAAAAAACTCTATACTATACTGTATACAACAAGAGTTGTCTCTAACATGAGTCTTGATGTATAATTCAGTTTAAATGAGACACAAAACAACATGGTGGGATCATTAGTACCAGTGTGTTTTCTAATGAGCAAAAGACAGTCATTTGTAAGTTAATGAAAATGGAATTTCCATGTTAAAGGGAACGGAAAAAACTGTTACAACGGCTTTTTTTTGTCAAACAAAAGCGCCACGCTTTCGCCTTTTCATTATCTCAGTGATCGCACATATTCGGTTTTAATTGCTCTAGCCATTATTGCGCATTTTATAAATGGAAATGGGAGTTTTAATTGCAAAGACTAGACAAAGAAAAGTACTTCATTCACAGCGTGCGTGTCTGTCAGCCTGCGCCCATATACTTCACAAAGTGACCAGTGGATAGTGGGCTCCCTCAGAGTCACCATGCTGACCTTGCTTAAAAAGCAGATAATTACTTCATCCATCCTCCATTTTTAACTCATATTCTGCATGTATAAAGATAAAGGAAAGTGCTCAGGCTGCCCGGCAGAAGTTAATGAGATGATGGAGACTCAAAGACAGGGTCATGTTGATGGAGAGGAAATCCACTTGACAGATGTGTGTCACCCTTGGAGGGTCAAATTGGGAGGAATTTTCCTTTAAAACAAAAGTTGGTCGTGGATTTAAATGTTAAATCTGAAAATCCACAGCTAATTGGAAAAATATATATACTGTATCTGCAGGACATACTCTGGATATGTGTGAAATTAAGCATTCAGGCTCCTTTCCATTTTGTTCTATTACTTTTTAAGGCTACATTTTGATGTCTGGTTTAAACAATGACATGGAGAAGAGATTCGATTCATATTATCTGTGACAGTAATAAAATGCTCTCCAGCAGAGGTAAGACATGAATGAAAAACGCAAGGAATAATTGGAGACATAGGAAGTGCTAGCACCATAAATGAGGACCAGTATTAGCCTTTTTGGGGCCTTGGCTGAGATTTTGCTCCATATCTTGGTGATTCAATGATTATTGTTTAAAAATAGAATGTGTTTTTAATTTAACATGTCCTCACATGGTTGTTTGCCAATGACTCCCAAAACAACATATAGGACCGTTCTATCTAACATTGTAAAATTGTCGCAGTTTTATACATGTAGTTAACATTGTGGTATGGAACTACTTGGTTAGGTTTAGGAAAAGATCATAGTTTGGGTTAAAATTAGTATATTTGTTACAGACGTAAGTCTGTGACATAGTTACGTCCATGATGTGGTTACGTACTAACGTGGTTACATACTAACGTGGTTACATTGGTTCACTTAAAAAAACTCAATGTTGACTTTTGGTGAAAGTCCTGTGTTAGCTTGACCCATCCACCACCACACCCAACCATTTATGTGGACTTTGTCGCTCTTTATACTACGTCACCTTCCTCCTCTGCTCCCGTCATAATAACTACAGCCACTAGGTTTTTCACCACCTAATAACAAAATATAGGTAGTAATAAGCTGCTTTTACAATCAAAGATGTTTTTTTGGTGAGGATGGTCTGGATAAATACTTCTGTTTCAGTGTTTCCTGCTCTCTCTCGCAGTAAAAACTTGTGTTTGCTTTGTTTGTGCTCATATTTCCACACAGTAAGCCATTTCTAAAGGGCAATAGATGAAAGTGAAAATGATAGGGTTTGAATTTTATTTTATGTCACCCAAGACTTGAATTAATCTCAAAATAATATGTGTCCTAGGGAACATGTCCAGTGTGTTTTCAATGAGCATATTGTATTACAGAATAAGAATTAATTATTTGTCACACACTTAACACCAGTCAGATTACACTGCCCATGATTTAACACAGACGTTCATCCCAAATAAAATACCAGGTAACAATTTTAATTTAAAACACATTCATCTTCTGAATATTCACAATCATTCATATGACATTATACATACATCCATGTACTACATGTTGGATACATGTTTCTCAGCTATCTGATTAAAACAGCTTTCTTGTCTGTTTCCTTCCTCACACAACCTCCTCTGCACTCGTCCTCTGTTGCCCTTCCACTTGTAATAACTCTAATTCCCTCATGCTAATGGTGCGTCTGTGCCTCGGCCCCTGCTGGGACCGCCAGCCTACTTCTTGTGGTCACAGCCTGGCCCCGGGGCGAGGAGGACCACGGACTGGAGAGAGAGAGAAAGGGAAAAAAGAGGGAGAAAGGGCAAAAGAGGGTATGTAGGACCTACCCTCAGACAGATTGGCGTCCTCAGGCAAAAAGGACCTGTGGGTAAAACAGGGTGTCATTGAACCGTGTGGGTGTGTGTGCCTCGCTGAGTGTGACATCCAAAATTGGCGCCAGCAGCAGATTTAAACAATAACACCTCGCTGTTTGACCTTACTCACAAAACCAACAGCATGTCTACAAGATGTGTGTGTGCTACTTGCGTGTGTATGTGTGTCTGCACGTGCTCATAGTTCACACCTGCATACATGCTAAATCTCC